>JAJMLC010000162.1:24427-183188 GCA_030569495.1 Pichia cabralensis | reverse complement strand
TAAACTCAGAAAAGGGGGAAACAATAACAAACACAAGGGAAAAAAACAATAACAAAATTCTCAGCTTACGTAATTAGCTTAGCAAAATACACAAAAAGAATACATAGATTTGGCTATACAGTGTTTAGATGTCTTTATTAAACACTATAAAGATGGCGGGAAGAGCTAGCTAGTGTTAATATAGATGCTGCTGTTGCATCATTTGTATCTGAAGGACCTAGAGAGCTAATAGTGGTAAGTGGCGGAGATGTCATGGCCGAAATTGATGTTAACCCAGTAGACCTACTAGAGTTTTGGCATTTACTTTGAATACCGGTGGATGACGCTTCATCGTCATCTTCTTCTCTTTCTTCGAATTTTTCATTAATAGCATCAGTATTATCATTTAAATTTCTAGAGCTTATTAAACTTTTATTAAAGTCGTTGTTTACACTTCGTATTCCTGTTGGATGAAGATATCGGTAGTTATTAGTTGTTTCGTTGTTCGGCCAAAAATTTATATTACTAGTACTATCAATATTATTATCATCATCGCTTGTAACTTTATCGTAATTGTTTTCCTCTTTTGAAGAATCTTCGGATATTAATTGAGTATGATCATGAGCCGTTAAATCAGGGTCGTCAAAATTCTCGTAACTTTCAATAATAGCTTCTTCTTCATTTATATCAGCAACATCTTCTTCATTGCTATTTGTCTCAGTATCCATATCAGTATCTTCATCAGATGATAAAGAGACTAGAGGTCTTGTACTTACATTATCTTCTAATATGTTATCACTGAATATACTTGCTTCTTCAATATTAGTCATATTTCCTGGGTTATTCGTACTATTTGCATAGTTTAAGACACTGTTAATACTGTTACTATTGTTATCAATACTATTTGCATAATTAATATTTAAAGTATTATTAGTGACGGCATTGTTGTAATTTGAGCCAATATTACCGATATTACCATTATTGTGGTGATGATGTGAATGCTGTAAGTGATGGGTATAATTATGATTATGTGAATGAGGTAAAGGTATATAATTTAAATAATTGCCAAATACAATTCTATTATTACCGCCAGAATTTATGCTTGCCCCATTATTTAAATAAATTGAGCCATGAGCACCAGAAAAGATAGATTTGACAGAAGAAATTGTATGGGTATCGGTTACATCTTGAGTTGCTTGCCTTGTATAAAATTGACGTTCATGAGACTGTTGATTTTTTAATGAAGTATTCGAAGATGACACAAAACTTGCGATCTCTTCATTTTCAATACTTTGAATATCACGCTGTTGAATTCTTTTAATTTCTGAATCACTTAGAGATTGTAAAAAACTTTTGGAGTCATAATTATCATCTATAAAATTATTTTGATATTCATTATCACTATAATTTCTATCTCTATTACTTACAATTGCAATCACAGTGTCATTGGTTGTGTTGTTGCTGCATCTGTCACTTCCATCTTCTCCATCGTTATCACTTTCATAATCAACACCATCATTTTCACAATCATCTGTATCAGTTAAGTCTTTATAATCTTCAAATGTTATATAATTTATCTCGTTTTCTTCATCTTCTTTGAAATTAGTATAATCTTCATTAGAATCGATGTTAACCTCAAAATTTTCTTGATATCTTTTGGTATCGTTATCATTATTATCGTTATCAACGCCAAGAGTATCTACAATATTATTACTGGGTGGTTTTTTTGAAATAGGCCCATTTTGTTCAATTGAAGAATCAATATTTTTCTTCTGAGGTTTTTTTGACTTTTTATTTGCATTGGAATTAATAGAATTAGTAGTTACGTAATTATTTCGTATATTATTTTTAGAGTTGTGATTCAAATTATTTATATTTTTTTGAGTATTTAAATTGGTACTATTGGTTGATTCCGATATCGGATTATTTATAAACCTTTTCATCCAAGAAAATTTCCTGTTCTTAGGGGCGTTAGGCTGATGTGAATAGTATTGGTCATTGTTTGAGTTATTAAAACGATTGTTTGAAGATGAATTTAAATTTGATTTTTTGACAGAGTTTGAAGGTAATTTAACAGGGTTCGTAAGAACTACTTTATTATTATTAGATGATCGTGTTTCCTTCACCTTATCAACAGACATATCAATATGCTATGGAGAAAGGCTAATGGCAATCCAAAGCGAAGAAGAACGGTAAGGGAAATGAGAACAGGACAAGAAGCAGGACCAGAAACAGAAACAGACTATAAGACTGTAAAACTGCAAAGAGGGAAGAAAAAAAGCCACTCTCAGAAAAAATGAATTTCAAGCGTTCCTGGCTTAGATTTGTGCCTATTTTACCCCAGTTCCCTCTTCCTTCAACGACAACGATGAATTTTACCAACAATAATAACAGTGGTGCTTCTACAAATAAGGCAACAAGAATTATCTTGTTAATTGCTACATTTCTATGTCCTCCTTTGCCTATATTCCTTTTAGAAGGGTTTGTTAAAGAGTTATTGCTATCAATTTTACTTACTATTTTTGGTTTCCATTTTCTAGGTATTGCATACACGTTATACTACTTATGGCCAAAATTAAGCAACAATAATAATAGAGTATCTTTATCAGACCTTGAACAGGGTAATCATGATAATGCAGTAGTTGCAGATTCCGCTGACGCTATAGATTCGTCTACAAGTACACCAAACAACGCTAATTTTGGTGCTAAAGATGGCATACAAACAAATAAACAAGGAGCAAAAACAGATGATGTTACCGATTCTGTTACTTTGACTACAGATGCTACTGCAGCAGGTCCTTCTTCTTCTTCACTGGCCCCACCACCACGATACCAGGACGTCGTTCAAGACTCTACACCGCTTGTCACTGGCGATTACAAAGTGCAGAACTGATTTCCGCGAATTTGCAGTTTTGCATAGTGAAAAAAAGGAAAAAAAAAAATTTTTTTGTATTTTTTCCTGTTTGTGTCTTTTGTGAAAATTTTTTAATGTTTTCTCTTGCTTTTTTGTAAACTTTTTTTCCATATAAATATCATACATCCCTGTCGTAATCTGTTCATCAACTAATTACATCAATGAAAATTAAAACTATATCAAGGTCTTCAGATAATTACGTCCCAGTATCCAATACTAGGGAATTGGCGTTACCTAGAAATTTAAATCCTGAATTACATCCTTTTGAAAGAGCAAGAGAATATACTAGAGCATTAAATGCAACTAAATTAGAACGTGTTTTTGCCCAACCTTTTATTGGTACTTTAGGTGACGGTCATAGAGATGCAATTTCTGCCATTGCCAAAAATTTTTCTTTAACTAATAAGCTTGCAACTGCTTCAGGTGATGGTGTAATAAAATATTGGGATATAACTTCAAGGGAAGAAACTTATCAATATAAAGCACATTATGGTATGTGTAATGGTTTAATTGTTACTCCAAATCAAAAAAATTTATTATCTTGTGGTGTTGATAAAACTATTAAATTATGGGAAATCTCAAATGATTCTAATTATAATCAAAACTATGATTACGCCAATAATAATGATAATAAAGTTTCAACAAAAGGTTTATTGAAAACTTATTTAGCAGATTTTGCTTTGATGGATTTGGATCATCATCATACAGATGATTTATTTATTACAGCAGGTGCCGAAATTAATTTATGGGATATTAATAGAAATAAACCTATATCAAACTTATCTTGGGGTGCAGATAATATATCATCAGTTAAATTCAATAAAACTGAAACTTCTATTTTTGCAAGTACAGGTTCAGATAATTCCTTAATTCTTTATGATATTAGAACAAATTCTCCAACTCAAAAAATCAAAACAACAATGAGGAATAATGCAATATCTTGGAATCCTATGGAAGCTTATATTTTCGCAACTGCAAATGAAGATCAAAATGCATATTTATGGGATATGAGATATATGGATAAATCATTAAATGTTTTCAAAGGTCACGTTAATGCTGTAATGGATTTAGATTTCTCACCAACTGGTAAAGAGATTGTTACAGGTTCTTATGATAAGACAATTAGAATATTTTCATCTGATAAAGGTCATTCAAGAGATATTTATCATACAAAAAGAATGCAAACAGTTTATGTAACTAAATTTTCAATGGATTCAAAATATATCTTTTCAGGTTCTGGTGATGGTAATGTTAGAATTTGGAGAAGTGTAGCAAATGAAAGATCTGCACCAAAATCTGCTCGTAAACGTGCTAAAGAAGAATATGATAATAAATTAAAAGAAAGATACGCTGATATGCCTGAAATTAGAAGAATTGCTAGACATAGACATTTACCAAAAGTTATTAAAAAATCTACTGATCTTAAAACTATAGAAGTTCAAAATATTAAACGTCGTGAAGAAAATCGTCGGAATAATAGTAAACCTGGTTCAGTTCCTTATATATCAGAACGTGCAAAACCTGTTGTTGGTAAAGTTCATAAACAGTAATTTTTCAAAAATAAATAATTTTTATAAAAATATATCTTTTCTAGTCTAATCATTTCATTATATATATTGTCTGCAAGGTTCCATATTATAGCACTTGGAGCTTAAAAAAAAACACTGTAATACCATAATCCGGTGTTCGGTACTTGAATATCCGTCCAGGCTATCGTAGATCTCGAGATGCTTATATTTCTTTAACGGTGATTCAATATCCGTCTCTTCATCATGTTTTTTCTCTGCAAACTGCTTTGGCGCTATGATGCTAATTGTAAGCACAACGTTTTATATAAAACAAGCCGTTTATGCCTATATTTTGTTTAAATAAATACTTCAGCACTTAAAACTTTCCTTAAGTTTGTTTGAAAAAAGTTTATCTTTTCTGTTTATGATTTTTTATATTGTCACATCTAGCCTTTTCCAGAAATATTGAAATTATGTCAGGAATTACTATATCTATTGATCGAGGTGGAACTTTTACCGATTGTATCGGTAATGGTGGTTCAGGAGATCCACAGGATGATTATATTATTAAGCTATTATCAGTCGATCCAGCAAACTATAAAGATTCAAATTTAGAGGGTATTCGTTGTTTACTTGAACATTTTACAGGAGAGTCAATCCCAAGAAGTCAACCTTTAGATACATCCAAAATCAAATCTTTAAGGTTAGGTACAACTGTTGCTACAAATGCTTTGTTAGAACGTAAAGGTTCTAGGTGTGCATTGATTACAACAAAAGGATTCAAAGATGTCCTTGTTATTGGTAACCAAAGTAGACCAAATATTTTCGATTTATCAGTTTTGAGACCAGGAAAATTATATGAATCTGTTGTAGAAATTGATGAAAGAGTTACATTGGAAGATTTTGTTGAAGATCCTGAGAAAAAAATTACTAATGCAGAAAATGATGAAAATTTAGTAAAAGGTATTTCTGGCGAAACAGTTAGAATTCTTAAAAAAATTAATGTTGATGAAGTTACAACAATGTTACAATTATTATATGATCAAGGAATTAGATCTATTGCTGTTTGTTTAATGCATTCTTACACTTTTCAAGATCATGAAATATTAATTGGAGAAATTGCAAATAAAATCGGATTCACAAATGTTTCATTATCATGTAAATTAAGTCCAATGATAAAATATGTTAATCGTGCAAATTCATGTGTAGCGGATGCTTATTTAACACCAGAAATTAAAAAATATTTGCAAAGTTTTGAATCTGGTCTAAAATATGGTTTGAAAAATATTAATAATTTGAGAGATGATCAAGGAGTAAGATGTCAGTTCATGCAAAGTGATGGTGGTTTAGTAGATGCTTCAAGATTTTCAGGTCTTAGAGCTATATTATCAGGTCCTGCTGGTGGTGTGGTCGGTTATTCACGTACGTGTTATAATCCAGAAAATCCAATTCCCTTGATTGGTTTTGATATGGGTGGAACTTCAACAGATGTTTCAAGATTTGGAGATGGTAAATTTGATCATGTTTTTGAAACTACCACTGCTGGTATTACGATCCAATCACCACAATTGGATATTAATACAGTTGCAGCAGGTGGTGGTTCAATATTAAGTTTCAACAATGGTTTGATGCAAGTAGGACCAGAATCTGCCTCGTCTCATCCTGGACCAGCATGTTATCGAAAAGGAGGACCATTGACTGTTACTGATGCAAACTTATTATTGGGAAGATTAATTCCAGAATATTTTCCTAAAATTTTTGGTAAAAATGAAAATGAATCATTAGATTTAGAAATTGCAAAAGAAAAATTTGAGATACTTACTAATCAAATAAATAAAGCTCATAAAGATCTTGATGATAAAACTCCGGAGGAAATTGCTTATGGGTTTTTAGAAGTTGCTTGTGAAAATATGGCAAGACCAATTAGACAATTGACTGAAGTAAAAGGTCATATAAGTTCATCCCATAGATTGGTATCATTTGGTGGTGCAGGTGGACAATGTGCTGTGCAAGTTGCTTCACTTTTAGGTATTGATGAGATTTTGATTCATCGATACTCCTCAGTTTTATCAGCTTATGGTATGTCGCTTGCTGATGTTGTTGAGGAAGCTCAGCAACCTTGTACGATGGTTTTTAATGAAGCTAATTTGGGTGATATTAACAACAGATTGGAATCTTTGAAAGAAGATGCATTTTTAAAATTAAATGAACAAGGATTTGAAAAAGATAATATGGTTTTTGAGGAATATCTTAACCTTAGGTATGAAGGTACAGAATCTGGTATTATGGTTCCTAACGGAGAAGCTGGATTTTTAAAAATTTTCCAAGCAATGCATTTGAGGGAATTTGGTTTCCTGTTTGATTCCAAGCAGGTTATGGTTGATGACGTTCGTGTTCGTGCAAGTGGTAAAGTTAAAAATAGATCCGAAGAATCTGTTGATGCACAAATTGAAAAAATTCATCAAAATAATACATTCAAAGAACCAGATCCTAAAAGAATTAAATTTATGAAAGAGATTTTTTGGAAAGTTGGTAATAAAGTTAAATGTTTACCAACTGAAGTTTACAGGTTAGAAGATTTAGCTATTGGTACATTCATTCATGGTCCGATTGTCATTGCAGATGGTACACAAACTAATGTTATTCCGCCAGGTTCTGTTGTCACAGTTTTAAAAACACATTTATTTATTCAAAGATTAGAAAAAAAATCCAAAACACAAATTGAGAGCTCACAAATTGAAAAGGAAGAAGTTAAAATTGAACCAGTTTTACTATCCATTTTTGCAAATAGATTTATTGATATTGCAGAACAAATGGGAACATCATTGCAAAAAACATCTGTTTCTGTTAATGTAAAAGAAAGATTGGATTTTTCCTGTGCACTTTTTGATTCTGATGGTAATCTAGTAGCTAACGCACCACATTTGCCTGTTCACTTAGGTTCAATGTCTGCTTGTATTTCAACACAAGCGAAGTTATGGAAAGGAAAACTAAAACCTGGTGATATACTTGTTTCAAATCATCCATCTGCAGGAGGTACACATTTGCCAGATATCACAGTTATTACACCCGCATTTGAAAAAAATGAAATTATATTTTATGTTGCTTCCAGAGCACATCATGCTGATATAGGTGGGTTATTGCCTGGTTCAATGCCACCAAACTCCAAAGAATTATGGCAAGAGGGTGCAACTATATTCTCGGAATTTTTGGTAAAAGATGGTAAGTTCCAAGAAGAAAATATTATTGAAAAATTATTAATTGAGCCATCAAAATACCCAGGATGCTCGGGTACAAGAAGACTATCTGATAATTTATCAGATTTAAAAGCACAGATTGCAGCCAACCAAAAAGGTATTCAATTGATTTCATTACTCGTTAAAGAATTTGGGTTGTCCACTATCAATGCATATATGGATGCTATTCAAGAAAATGCTTCCAAAACTGTTACAAGGATGATTACCAAATTATTAGAAAAAAATTCAAATAAAACACTCAAATGTACCGATTTTATGGATGATGGTTCACAAATTTGTCTTTCTGTTTATAGAAATAAAGAAACTCAGAAGGTTATTTTTGATTTTGAAGGAACATCGTCACAAAGCTATAATAATTTTAATGCGCCATCTGCAATAACATATTCTGCTATTATTTATTGCTTAAGATGTCTAGTTGATGAAGAAATTCCATTAAATCAAGGATGTTTAAGTCCAATTGAAGTAAAGATTCCAAAATCATCATTATTGGCTCCTGCTGAAGGCAGTGCTGTTGTTGGTGGTAATGTTTGTACTTCTCAAAGAATTACAGATACAATTTTGAAAACTTTTGATGTTATGGCAGATTCACAAGGTTGTTGTAACAACTTCACATTTGGAAGTGGGGGAAACGGACCAGATGGTAAATATGTTCAAGGTTTTGGATATTATGAGACTATTGCTGGTGGACATGGAGCCTCAGAAAACTGGGATGGTGTATCTGGTGTTCATACAAATATGACTAATACAAGAATTACAGATGCTGAAATTTTTGAAAGAAGATATCCTATTATTTTAAGAGAATTTTCAATAAGAAAAGGTTCTGGTGGAAAGGGTATAAGAAATGGTGGTGATGGTGTTGTTAGAGATGTTGAATTTAGAATTCCTGTAACAGCATCTATATTGTCGGAGCGTAGAGTTGTGGCACCACATGGTTTACATGGTGGTAACGATGGTAAAAGAGGATTGAATCTTTGGATTAGGCATATTAATAATGATAATGGTGAATCTGAAGAAAGAATTTATAATCTCGGTGGTAGAGCAAGTGTCGATGTTTCAGTCGGTGATAGAATTGTTATCCAAACACCTGGTGGTGGAGGATGGGGAAATCCAGATACTGAATGGGACAAAAGCAAATTCTCTGATAAAGCTAGATCATGGTCAGAGATTGGTGGAGGATCCCTCAAGAATCGTAAAAAACAACAAATTGAAAATTAAAATATTGTGACATTAATCAATAGTATTTAAAACATTTCTATAAAAACTTTATATAAGTATATATATATATAATATGTACAAGAATATTGGATAATAAAATTAATTTTTTGACTCAAAAAGCTGTAAAACACTATGTAGTTTAACAAGCATCTCATCCCATTCACCTTCGTCTGTACTTAATACAGTTAATGCACCTCCTGCACCACATCTATATGTATTAAAACCTTCCTCATTATTCAAATCATCTTTGTAACTAAATAAAGAACGGATAATAACACTCCAATCAGCATTATTATTAACAGACCAATATCCGCAAACGCCTGAGTATAGGCCACGACGTTCTTGCTTTTCTAAATTTTGCAAAATTTCAACAGATCTCTTCTTTGGGGCACCTGTCATTGAACCTGCTGGTAAGGAGTTTTTTAATACATCAATACCAGTAAATTTGTTTGTGAATTTACCTTCAATGACTGAAACCAATTGATAAATTGTTTCGTATTCTTCAACCGACATTAGCTTTGTCACCTCAATTTTATCTAAAAGAAAGAGTAGATTATCTCTTATTAAATCTACTATCATTAAATTTTCACCGAGTTCTTTTGGAATCTTGAGTAATTCACAAGCTTTATCGTAGTCAATAGCTGGATTTTTCTTTAGAGTACCCTTAATTGGACGCATTTGGCAAAATTCGGAGTTCCAAGAAATGAACCTTTCAGGTGAAGTTGATAAAAGTAACGAGGAGTCAAAATTTATGTAAGCAGAATACGGAGATGGGTTTTTCTTAACCAATGCTTTATAAATATCCCAAGAATTAAAGTTTTTTGGGATTTGAACAATAGTATTATATGTCAAACATAGCTCATAAGAATCACCAGAATGTAAAAATTCTTGGCATTTATGAAATGAATCAAAATATTCATCCTTATCAGGAATAGTAATTTTAGATTTTTTGGATAATTCTTTAGATATATTTGAAATATTTGGTTTCTCTATAGGCTTTGCTAGTAATTTTGAGATGTTATTTAAGAATATATCATCATTGCGTTTAATAGAAGCAACAAAAATCTCTTTTGTAGGCGAAACGCATATAAATCTTTCAATAAAACAAAGTTTTGTATCATCAATTTGAGACTGTGTACGTTTTTTCAATGTATTGATATCTATAAAGCTACCTTCTTCATAAGACATGTAACCTATCAAGCCCCCAATGAAAGGGCATCTTTTCAAAATTTCATTGTTAATACTAGGAAAATAGAATTTATCTGCCATATAATTTGCAATAAAATTGAAAAAATCACCAGACTGAATTGTTTGTGTGCTATCTGAGTTCCATTTTGATAAAAGGACTATATTATTAGATTCGGTCGAATGAGTAATAACATCAGATTCGTTATTAATTGGTAAACCAATTATGGACCAATCACCGGGAACAGAAGCAGAATTTAAAAGCATTATTTCATTATTTTTATCAACTGATTTTAAGCAATCGCATAAATCTAAAATATCTAAATTGTTGCCAATTTTAGATGTATCAACTTGCTTATAGTTAAATTCAAAAAGATTATCATGATTAATAAATTCTTTAATTAAAGGAGTAGAATTTATCAAATGATTGTTTTTTAAGCTTAACAGATCATTATTACCATGTTTAGTTACTAAACTCCAAAAATTTTTAACAACTTCGGTACCATAAGAAGAACAAATTGATTCAGGATGATATTGTACGGCATAATGAGGATTTGATATATGTTGAGCAGCCATTAAAATTTTCTCATTATCAGGAGATGTATAGTAAGCCAAAGGCTTAATTGAATTTGATAACTTGTTTACAAAAATTGAATGATATCTAACAGACTCAAAAGATTTTGGTAAATTTTTAAAAATTGAAGAATCGTTTATCACATCGATTTTATGAATTTGGCCATGAATTGGCATTTTTAAATAATCAACAGAGCAATCATTGACTAAACAGAGAATTTGGAAACCTAAACAAATACCCAAAATTGGCTTATTGTTACAATATTTGAAAATATAAGGTATAATACCTATATCATCAGAGTTGCTTGGAGATCCTGGGCCAGGGCCAATAACTATTGCATCCACTGAATCAAGTAAATCATTCAGGTCTGATTCATCTGCTTTTAGATTTAGATTATAAGAATCGTTATGGATCGTAATTATTTTAGCATTGGTGGAAGAATGCAGAAGATCTCTTAGATTGTAAGTGAATGAATCATAAGAGTCTACTAATAAAATTGACATGTGAAAAAGTGTAAGGTGATGTCTGTGTTTTATAGTTGAATATTTATAAGAAAGGATCAAATATTATTAAATAAACAAAGTGGTGGGGATAACCCTTATAAGTGGTTGGTGAAATCTCTCCTAGAAGTGGAAACAAATCGATTTTTCACATAAAATAATGCCTTATATTTGAATGATGTGGACCCTTGTGAAAAAGAGGTCCACATCGGTTTTTGAATTACAGTGCTACGACATTTCTTTATGTTGTGTTATATAACCGTATTATGTTTTACTCTTAAAGTACTATATACGCTTAGGAATATTAAATCCATACGTTTTTAGTACTGATTTTAGTTCATGTGTTTTATAATCTAAGCTTGTCAAAAAATAAGTCAAAAGATAAAATTCTCCAGTGAAAAAATTAAATTTTAGTTAACCATTTATGAAAACAACTTATTTTTCAATGTTGCTACAATTTTTTTTTAAAATTCATAAATTTATTTATACTGGATCAAAAATGGATACAATTTGATTCTACACTACCAATGGAATTACTATGCATGAACCTTTTTTTATCTTTGAAAATAGATAGTTTAGTACGAAAACCGAATGTTTTCACATTATTTCCTAACTTTGAAAGAAAACATTTCTTCGGCAAACAAGCTTATTCGGGATAGTCTCGGTTAAATTACCAAAAGAGAACGCGTGTTGTCAATTTTCAAACCAAGAAAAACGCCAAAACCGCCCAAGTTGCAGTTTTAGCAGATGAAGCAGTGAAATGTCCGTCTTTAACCGAACTATTCGTTGATTATTGTTTTCTATCTATTAAGCCATATGGCATTGCATATATAACAATATAATGTACAGTTATGGATACATGTATTTTGGCTATACTTGACTTTACTTTAAGATTACTACAGCTGTTACATTTAAAAGAAAATAGAGTGCATATGTAGATAATATATATATATATATATTCTACATATTATATCTGTGTTTTGCTGTGATGTGTCATTATTTTTCACTGTAGCAAATTGCTGATAGCCAATACATGGTGGTTGAATTGCATCTCGACTTTAATAGATGAGATGCGAACCAACTGAAAATATAGAATGGGTTAGTCGGATTTTTACCCCATTTTCAATATGCTCTGATGCTTCCCCATGCCTGTTTTGTGATAAGAAACTATCACGTTTAACGTGATGGATACTAAGGACATGCTTTGTTGTTTTCCGAAAAAACAAAATTAGGTTTTTAAAACAGAACTTTTCTATACACAAGGCATCATCTTTTTTATTGCAGGTGCTACCAACTTACCTTCACTATCAGCGTTTCACACGTGATTGATACTTTATAGGTGTTTTATGAAACATTGACCATTACATCAGTTTGCATGACGTCTTAAACAACAGCAACAGCAACGACTAATTGAGGGATCCGCAGTGTAGTGGCTATCCATATATGTCTTTCTCCCTTTCTATCCTTTTAAACATTTGGTAGATGCCAATTTCTCCGACGAAAAGCTTTGGCGAAGCATCCTGTTACAAAATATTTTAATTCTATTGCTTTCATGTTGATTTACTACTCTAAAAATCAATCAACAGATCTGATAACATACAATACTATCAATAGAGCAATCTATAGAATATATTTCACTGTCCAACAGTAGTTGCTGGGTATAAATTAAAAATTCAAAAACGAATATTTTATTTCCTAAAAGAGTAATTACCGCTTATCTGAGATCCAATGAATCAGCTAAATCAATTATTTAACATTTGAAACACTACTAGACGAATTATATAAATATAAGGGAAAACATACAAGTAACATGGAATAATCCTTGAAAATTTCTTACTGAAAGTAGTTTTTTTCATAAATTTATATAGCTAATCAGCTCAATGAGCACAGAAACAAAAAACACAGTATTGGTTACTGGCGCAACTGGCTTTATAGCTAGCCATATAGTTGATAAACTTTTGCAAAAAAACTACCAGGTTATAGGAACTGCAAGATCTGCTTCTAAATATTCTTCTCTTCAGTCAGAATTTATTAAAAAGTACCCAAATTGCAAGCTTCTTTTTGAGATAGTGCCTGATATCTCTGTGGACAACGCCTTTGATAGCATATTAAAAAACCACCCTGAAATTGTTTACGTTATACACACCGCTTCTCCATTTTTTTATGGGGCTGATAAACCTTTGAAGGAATCATATTTGAATCCGGCAGTTAATGGTACTTTGAATATTTTGGAAGGAATAAAAAATTATGCTCCTCAAGTTAAAAACGTTGTAATCACTTCATCTTTTGCTGCAATAAAACAGATGGGTGATGAATATACAACTTTCATACATAAAAATGATACTTGGAACTCAATTTCTTGGGATGATGTTAAAACTGAGAGTGATGCATATGTGGCTTCAAAAACTTACGCTGAAAAAGCTGCTAGAAATTTTTTTGTTGATCAAAAGCCAAATTTTAATCTTTGTACAATAAATCCTCCATATGTGTTTGGGCCTCAAGTATTTGACTCTCAAGTTGGCACTGTATTAAATACTTCAAATGAAGTTTTGAACCAAGTCATCAAACTGGATCCAAACTTAACTACACCGCAAATACTATTTGGGGCTTTATCTATTGATGTAAGAGACGTAGCCGAATTTCATGTCTTGTCCATAGAAAATGCGCTGTTGTTGAATCAGAGGATTTTAATATATTCAGAACCAGTAACAGCTCAACGCATCTTAGATATTTTAAATCAAAACTTTATTCAACTTCTCAATAAAATACCTAAAGGTGATCCAACAATGACAGAATATTTGTTGGAGAATTATTGCCCAAAAGGAAATATTAACAATATAATGGAAATCGTTGGAGGATATAATTTTATTTCACTCGAAAAGTCTGTTTGCGATGTTTATAATCAATATTTTAGATGCAATTCCTTTCTTTAGTCAAATTTTTTATATTTGGTTACTTTGAGTTTCTGGTAAAAGTTTTCAAGCTTGAAAAAAATATAGTGTTATTGCTTGTTATGTTTACACTTAAATCCCGTATGAAAGTTACCTTTATCCATCTATGCTATATATAATTTTATTTATTTTGAACTTTTCCAAGCAGCAGTCTAAACAGTACTTTGATTATATATTTATTCACCTCTAAATATTTAGCAAAAGGTATATGTTAATTGCATATTGCAACTTAGGATAAATAGTAAAGTTCACTGATTATTGCTTCTTTATCTATCATTTTTTAATAAAACTCAAAGAATTAAATATCTTCATTATTAGTTGTATTTAATATGGTTTTCTGTTTTGGATTAACATTATCACCAAAACAAGAAAAAAAAGTTTTACGTAATCTAAGCTCAGCTGTACTGATGCAAATTTGTTGCAAGCTATCACCTCGCTTTGAATATTTTTCCACAGCTTAATATTTTTTAACAATTTCTTATTTCAACAGGTGCTTGCACATGATTTTGTAATCCCTTCAAGAGTATCGATGTCACAGCTGAAAAAATCTCAAACTATCACAACTAAAATTCAACCACCATTTGGTGAAGAATTTCAGGTAGCTGCGATACTTCCAACAGAAAAACCTATAATAAATAAACGTACTACTGTTCCAATCTCTTTATTTTTAAGCAAATCAGGCACTGATACAAATTTGGGATGTTATATATATAGTATAAAAGACAAGAATGAGGATATCCATCAAACAATATTAAATAATAGTGAGGAGGATCTTATGGATTTTACCAAAAAAATTGGTAAGTTAGTCAGTAAGAAATTTTCAGTACCTAGTTATGTTTGCATATCCGGTAATTGGTCATTGGAAGAACTGATAACAACAATTAAATATATCGTAGAGTTTATTGAAGACTCATTTTAAATTCAATTTATTAAAATTTTTGTATACTAGAGTTAACTTATATAGAAAAAAAAAACAGACAAGCACATTATAAATATATGCACACACTATAATCTATAATAAAATCCTTATTTAAAATCTTTATAAGACCATTTTTCACTAACTTTCTTTTTAGCTTTCTTACCTTTGGCAATTCTTCTAGTTTCAATCATACCCTTAGATTGGAAGGTTTTCATTTGATCATATAATAAGTTTCCTTCCGGCTTAAGTTTTCTTAGAGAATCACTTAATTCGTTCCTTAACTTAACTTCAATTGGTGCTTCTAAAACTTCAAACCTAGAACCTAATTTCTTTTTACCTCTTCTAAGAGCTTTTTCTTTTTCCGATTCAATTGGAGTACTTGACTCTTTATCATTATTTTCAAATTCATTAACTTGCTCTAATATCTCAGGAATTTTTTCCAGTTCTTTGATACGTAATTTAATTTCTTTTAATTCTGATTCCAATTTCTTTCTCTCCTTATTTCTCTTTTCTTTATTTCTTTGTGTTTTAGTTTTAATTTTTAATGCTGTAGCTGGATTTATAGATAATTTAGCGTCTAATTCAATTTCATCATTATTGTCTTCTTCTTCATCATCATCCTCATCATCGTCATCATCCTCCTCTATAATTTCATTATCTTCATAATTTGAAATTAAAAACTGGATTTTAGATTTGTGTTCTTCTAATAACAATCTTTTGTCTTCTTTAGTTTTCTCTTTAAAATATTCTTGATCAATTAAATGTTTCCAATTTTCTAAAGATGGGTTATAGGATTTACCTGCATGTGGTAATATTTCATACTTTCTAATTTGAATTGGTGTTTCTTTAATTGTTTTCGGTATAACAGTAGCTTGAGTAAATGAAATACTACTATTCTCAATCAACACTCTTGGTTTACTTTTTAATTCAATTTCATGATCCAGTTCCGTATTCCAAATATCAAAAGCTTTAGATCTAACTATACCTTCTTTAGCAATTCTCTCATCTTCTTTATTATAGCCACGAACTTTACCTGCCAGTTTAAGTAATTGTACCATTTCTTTTTTATCAACTCCTTGAACTTTACTTTTCTTTTTACTTTTACCAACTCTACTTAATAATGCAGGTACTTTAGATTTATTTTCTAAAATTTCAGATGATTTTAGTTTCTTGATTTTATCCTTTTTCAATTTCTTTTCTACTTCTTCATCAACATCTTCATCAATTATAAACAAATCTTCACTTTCAATCTCACTTAATAATTTACCATGATGAATTATATCTTCTCTTTGTTCTTGTAATTTTTTCTCAATATCGGAAATATCAACATTTTTCCTCCAAGAACGTTTACCTTTTCTTGAAGATTGAGTAATAGTTTGAGGTCTACCAATTTCACTCATTGTTAGATTACTCAAAAGGTTATCTGATTTAATATACCCTGAACTGATAAAGAATTTCTAAAAAAATTTTTTCAAAAATTTTTCAATAAAAAAAAAAGAAAAAGAAAATAAAAATGTGGCGCATAATATTTTTTTTCAAACGGTGGCGCAAAAAAAAATGCTTTTGTTCCGAAATAGGAAATTTTTCAAAAAATAATCAGTTCATGAATGAATTTGTCAATTTTTCTTGAAATAAGAGCTAATGAAGAGATGAAGATCTTACAGTCTTGAAGTGATTAAATTTTTTTTTAAAATATAATCGATTACCCCAGTTTTTTAAATAGTTTTTAATTACAAAACTTATATTTTTTCGGCTACAATATAAAAATGGGACAACCATATTCTAATAAGCCTACGCTTATACAAAGAATATTTAATGCGAGAACAAAACACAAATTAATTCAAAATAGAATTGCAATTTGCATAATTTTAACGTTTGTGATTGTATTTTTCTCGTTATTTGGACTATCCAGTGATAAAATTTTTGACGAAGAAGATCAATTAGATGAAATTGATTTGAAAACAGTTGGTAAACCATTTGGAATGTCTTCGTATTTAAATAAGAAAAAAAATCAAATGAATGATGATAAAATTGAAAATTTAATTATTTTACCTTGTCATTCAATTTTCTCACCTGAATTAAATGATGATGTTAAAAGCTCAAAAGACTTAGAAGATTCAAATAATTGGTTAATGGAGCCATTCCAGTTAGAATCAAATGATCAAATATCATTTTTAAAACATATTGAAATTTCTTTTAACGAATTACATGAAAATATTGAAGATTCAATTTTAGTTATTTCAGGTGGTTTTACGAAACCTCAAATCAAGAAAAGTGAATCATCAAGTTATTTAGAAGCTGCAGAGAAGCTGGGATTACTAAACATGAATATAAATTTTTTGAAAGATTCAAATGTTTTATTAGAAGAATATGCAAGAGATTCTTATGAAAATGTATTATATAGCATATTAACATTTTATAAAAAATTTTCAAAATTTCCTAAAAAAATAACAGTTGTTGGATTTGGTTTCAAACGTGAAAGATTTTTAGCATACCATTTAACAACGTTGGGATATTATAATTCAATTCAAGTTGATAGTAAAGATATAAATTACAATCATTTACCTGATGGTAAGCATTCAAAATATATAGACGTTGGTCCATTTTTGGTTAAGCCTGATGATTTGAGTGATGCTGAATTTTCTGATTATGAAGAAAAATTTTGGATTGATTTATTAAAATCAGAGAAAACAAATGCATTAAACCTTTTCAAAGAAAATCCTTTCGGTTCCAAAACTTCAAAGTTAAATGAAAAAAAAATAAAAAGAGATCCTTGGAAAATGCATAGTAAAATTTTCCAATTTTACTCATCTGGTAATAAAATCGTTAATAATCTTTTAAAAATTGATGAATTAGAAATAAATTCTGCTTGGGAATTATACAAACAGAAAATATTACCCGAATTACCATTATACGAGTAAATATTTCATTAAAAATTATTCATTCAAAGTAAATACTAGAATAAATTTATATATATATACCGTTAATTTATTTTTTATAAATAGTTGAACCCCCAAATATTGTTTGTCATCAAATTTACTATATAAAATTTATGTTAATAATTTTATTCATTCATAACCATTTAATAACTCAATCAACTCCAATTTTCTTTTTTTCATATCAGTTATTTTTTTAATTTCTGCTTCTAAATAATTAATTTCTCCATCAAGAGTTTCAAATTTTTTCAAATAATCTTCATCAATTTTAGAAAATTTACCATTTGATATACTTTCTTCGTTATTATTTAATTTCAAAATATAATCATGATATTTAATCAAGCTTTCTCTATTACTAATAGTTATTAAGGTAAATCCACGTTTTTTCAATAAATCAAAAAGTATATCTTCATAATCATAACTAATTGCACTGGTTGGTTCATCTAAAACAACAAATTTTTTATTGTGGAATAAAATTCTTGCAAATATTAGTTTTTGTCTTTCTCCTCCACTTAACAAATTTTCCCAATTTGTTTTACCATCAATTTCACCTCCTACATAACTATCAAATAATTCGAATTTTCTATCATTAATATTGTATTCTTCAATAAATAAACCTTTACCATGAGGATTATAATCTAAACCAAATCTTTCAACTAAATAATCCAATCCAACATCTTTTAACACTGATTTAATTTTTATGTCATCATCACCTCTTTCTATACAAACTTTCCAATTTAAAGGATAAATAACTTGATCTCTTAAACAACCATCAACAAAATATTGTTTTTGACTAACATAAAAAATATCGGAATTTGCAGGCTTACTTAATAAACCATTATTAAATAATGGCCATAATTCAGACATAATTCTAACAATTGAAGTTTTACCACAACCGTTTTTTCCATGAATAATTAAATTTTCACCTTGTAAAATTTTAAAATTCAAATCTTTTAAAATAGGTTTCGAAAAAGGTCCTTTAATTGAAGGTGGAATTATATCAATATGTTCAAATCTTAAACCAGCAAAATTTTTTTGAATTGTACCATTTTCTACAATATTTGAATTATTAGTTAAATTATTACCTCTAATTTTTGATCTTGAAGCAAACGATGATATATTATAAGTTGAACCAAAACCACCAGTTGGTTTTAATTTATTTTTATCGATATAACCATATGAGAAATTTGTATCATGAACTTGATGTAAATTTACTAATAAAGTGAAAATTCTATCAGTTAAACCATTTAAACTTGAAATATCTTTAATTGAGTACATTAATCTTGAACCAGCATCTGCCATACTTAAAATCAATCGTTTATTAACAGTAAATGATTTAATATTTGAAGAAGCTAAATTATTTTTTGAAGATACATTATCAAATAAAATAGGTAAACTTGCAAAAAAATAACCAAAAGCTGGCCAAACTGATTTTAAAATATAATCTTCTAATAATTGATAATTAAATCTTTCAATTGTCTCTGATTTTAAATTAGAGATCAATTTTTTAAAAATTTCTTCAACTTTTAATCTTTCAAAACCGATACCTTTATAAAATGAGATTTCTTCACAATTATTAATTAAATTTAAATTATAATTATAATAAATACTTTCCAAGAAACTTCTAACTTTCCAAATTCTACTAAAATTAGGAGAATAATTTTTAAGTATTAATCCTGTTATTAGGTAATTTAATAAAATACCTAAAATACCTAAATTTCCTATATTATCCCTTAAATAAATTGCGAAAAAGATCAAATCAACTGAAGGTTTTGCAACATTTGTTAATAAATTAGTTAAAGATTCACAAAAATATTTAACATCTTCGGTAATATATTGATTAAAAGTTTCATAATTTAATTTATATTCATTTAAAGAATTATTATTATATTGCAATTTATAATAAACTAATTTGGGGTCCATATATAAATCATGACAATATCTAACTAAATTTGTTCTAAAATTTAATGATAATCTTTTAGTTAAATATTTAATACTTGAATTAATATAAGATGCAGGTACAGCAAATAAAAACCAATAAATTAAATCTCTTAGAAAATATTTAATATTAAAACTCATTAAGTCTTTAGTTATTTGACCATCTAATTTTGTTACCAATAAAGTTAACCAGGTTCTTGCAATTAAAAATACAACTTGTGAAAGTAATAAATATGAATTTTTATTGAAAACGTTTGGAATTAAAATTAAATTCCAAATGATTGATAATTTTTCAAAAAACTGAAATTTTAAAATTGGTTTATTATTTGAATTTGAATTGAAATTAGTTGAAATTTCATGTTCTTTCATAAATTTTTTAAAAATCAACTTATCACGTTCATATTTATCCTGACTTGGAATGTTTAATTTAACATCTAGATAAGAATTTTTATAAGGTACATGAATTAATCTTGTATTATTATTGTTTATAACTGAATTTGATAGTTTAAAATTATTATTTTTAATTTTTAAGAAAGATTTTGATAAATTTGGATGATTCTTCAATAATTTCCTTGTTTTAGGTTTTAAAAAAGATAAAAATTTAAAAATGTAAAATGAAGAGAAAGAAAATGATAAAATTACCAAAGTCAAGAAGAATAACCAAACAGGTTTTGCATTTGGATTTATGTTTAAAAATTTTATCAAAAGTAAATACTTTTTCCAAACTCTTTTTTCAGTTTTTATTTCATGTATTAGGAAACGTTTTATTTTATTTGATTTTTTGTTAAACAATTGTATTAAGGCACTTGAGTTCATACTTATAAGGAAGACTTCCGAATTACAGTTAGTTTACAAATAAAGAAGTAGAAATATTTACAATTGAACATCTGCAGTAACAAAGACGGACACGCCTATATACATGATGCAAAACGAAAATAAATCATCACCTTTTGCCTTTTGCACTTGCCCCCCTTATATTGATGTGCTCCATTCCCTTTTATCTGTAGAGTCATTCTGTTCCTTTCCCAGAAATCTTGATTTTTAAATTTTTTCTTGTCTCCGCAATGGTTTCGCACCCGCTGAGCCCCGCGCACGTGACCTGCGGACTTCCGGGGAAATGATACCCAGATTTCCGATAGCCCAAAATTTCGATTTTTCTTTTTCTTTTTTTTCCAGCGACAGCCCAATCCCGACCTCGGTGTTGCCAAAAAATAAACCAATAACTTACATAGGAAAAACGCTTACGAAAAAATTGCCATTCCGGGAAAATATTATTGCTGACCCCCTGACTTCGTAGTAGTGGAGAAACAAGAAGGAAAAAAATATTGCAATTCCTCATATATGTTATATTATATTTGTTTGTTGCCTTTATATTCGCCTTTTCTTTCTTTTCCTCCTTTCTTCTCTTCTCTTTTGTGTTCCCTCTTTCAATAACCCCTTCTTGCTTTAATAACTAACAATGCTCAATCGTACATTCTGTATTAGACCAATTTTAAGAAATTATGGTGCTCATAACCGCTTTTTAAATACTTCAACTGTTGCAAAAAATCCTTCAATGTTAAACTCTACTTCGAATTCATCCAATGCTTCTACTCCATTATCTTATTCTTCAACATCAACAGATTCAGATTCTAATTTAAGACCTTTGAAATCAAATTCTACAATCAAAAAATGGTCAAGACATATCATTTCAACAAATCCTCAAAAAATATTAAACAATGAAGATAAAAATTTAAATAATGATTTAACTGATAAACCAAAACGTAGGAAAAGAAGAACTCTTAAACCTTTAAAAGCTCCAATCACTTTAACAGAAAATGCTAAATCTCATTTACGTGCTTTAAGTAATGGTCCAAATCCAAAATTAATTAGAATTTCAGTTCGTAATAGAGGTTGTTCTGGTTTAACTTACCATTTAGAATACGTTGATAAACCTGATAAATTTGATGAAATTGTAGAATCTGGTGATATTAAAGTTGTTATTGACTCAAAAGCTTTATTCAGTATAATAGGATCCGAAATGGATTGGGTAGATAATAAATTAAGTAGTAAATTTGTTTTCAAAAATCCAAACTCAAAAGGTACTTGTGGTTGTGGTGAATCTTTTATGGTTTAATAAAATAAAAAATTACAGTAAAATGAAATTAAATATAGATATATATATGTATCTATATATATACATTGGGAAAACAACTAAAAACCAAATTCAAAAGATAAAAAAACAAAATAACAACCAAATAAAAACAAATTCATTCTTCATTTCATTCTTAGGCATATCTGGTATTCCTTTTATTTATAACACTTTTTAATACCTTCATATTTTATGTATCACTTTTCTAAATTAATTAATCTTATTTTAAATCATGAAAATTTAAATGCTTTCGTTTACTTTTTCCAACATATTTCATTATTACTATTACGATTTTTTTTTTTATAATTTATAAAAAAATTATTAGTATATATATATATATATATATATATGTGTGTGTGTTTGATATATCACTTTCTTTTTTACAATGGATTAGTTTCTCTCTTTAACCAGTTCCATTCCCAACTCTTCTTCTCAAATTTCTTATTATATAATTCCCAAATTTCTTCATGGTACTTATTAACCCATTCCCTTTCTTCTTCACTTAATTTACTAACATCAATAAGTTTCCTACAATATGGAACTTTGGTTGTTGTAACAAATTTTAAAAATCCCTTTTTATCTTCCATTTCTTTTAAATAAACCATATTTTCAATTCTAATACCATAATCATCTGGCTTATAATATCCTGGTTCATTACTAATTAAATGACCTTCTTTTAATGTATTTTTATTACAATATGGTCTAAATCCAATTCCAATTCCTGCACTATGAACTGGCCCAAATGAGTCAACTCCATGTCCTGTACCGTGCATATAATCTAATCCTTTACTCCATAAAAATTGCCTTGCAATACAATCAATTTGATATCCTGTAACTTTATCTTTCGGTATAATTAATCTAGCAATTGCTATATGCCCTTTTAAAACTAATGTATAATTATCAATCTCTTCTTCTGTAGGTGTTGAAAAATGTAATGTACGTGTTGTATCAGTTGTACCATTTAAAAATTGACATCCTGAATCACAAAGATAAATCTTATTTGGATTAATCATACTAGATCCTTCATTTGGTGGTGAATAATGAATTATTGCAGCATTTGCACCAGTAGATGATATAGTCTCAAATGATAATCCTTTAAAATTTGGTAATTTCGATCTTATTTCTAATAATTTCATTGCCCCATCATATTCAGAAATAAATTCGCATTTTTCAATTAATTCTCTTTCTAAATATGAAAAATAGCTAATTAAAGAAAATCCATCATCAATTTGAGCTTGTATTTGACCTTTTAATTCTGTATCATTTTTTATTTCTTTCATTGATTTAATAGGTGATTCAATTTCAATGAAGTTTTTGGCAATAATACAATTAATCATTTTCCACGTTGCTTCTTCTGTCAGTAATATTTTCTTATTAGAGTTATTTAAATTGGTTGCAATTTTCCTAATATCAAACCAAATCTCATCATATTTTTTCAGTTCACAATTAATTTCTTTCAAATAGGATTTTAATTTCTCATCAAATCTTTCATGATCATCAGTATATAAAATTAATTTATCTGTACCTTCAATAATTAAATAACTATAAAACAATGGATTATATTCAATATCACCACCTCTTAAATTCAATAACCAAGCAATTTCATCCAATGCATTAACAATCATAGTTGAACTTCCATTTTTTTTAAAATATTCGTTATTCAATCTTTCGATTTTACTTTTAGCTGTTTCACCTGAATATTTGTCTTCTAATTTGAAAACTTGATTAAATTTTCTAATAGGTTGCTCTTCAAAATCATTCCAAATTTTATCTACAAGATTATCTCTTACAGGGATTAATTTAATTAAATATTTCGGGTTTTCTTTAATTTTTTCTTCAATTAAATTATTGATATTTTTAACCTCAGCAAATGTAATTAGCTTTGGATCAATACCAATATTAACAGTTTTTCCTGAATCTAAAGCCAACAATGCTGCATGATCAATAGCACATTGTTCCCAAGTTGGAGTATTAGGAGTACCTAATTTTAATAAAGTCCAGTTAAAATCTAATTCATTTGATGCCTGTGTAAAATATCTACCATCGGTTGCTAAAAATGCCAATCCTTGAGGTGTTTCATTCAAACTTGTTAGTTCTCTTGTTACAATAGCTATACCTGCAGATCCACCAAAACCCGAAATAAATGCTCTACGTTGATCAACATTTGATGTATATTCTGATTGATGGGCATCTTCTGACGGAATAATATAAACCCCAAGGTTTTGTTTTTCCATTAAATTTCTTAATTTTTCTAATCGAGGACTTGTATTCAAATCTTGAACGGTAGAACAGGTTTCATTAGCATCTGAACTTTCATCTGCATTGACACGGTTAGTGTATGATTTCCTTGGAGATAAATGAATACTTGAATTATTGTTGCTTGAATAATGCCTTGAGCTTGATAATGTTGGAGAAGATTGTGCAGATATCATTCTCCTTAAATACATTGAAGAACGTTTATTTCTTGAAAGTAATCCAGGTGAACATGTACAATTATTACAACGACTACCCGGAGCTGCTGAAGATGCAGGAAACCTATGACCTTGTGAAGCTTCTCTAATAGTTGTTGCACCAGCAATACCGTTTTGCGATAACAATGAGAACATAGAAGGTTTGGCCATATTAGCAGGCGAATTCATTTGTCTTGTAGTCATTCTAAATGATGATAAAATCAAGTAGCACTTGTTTTTGAATAAAAGGTGTGACCTTAAACTTTTTCTTATTAAGAAGTGCAGTTTTGGAAACAGATAGAATAATATTAATATAATAAAGATACAAAGCCTATATCTTTTTATTATACCCAAAGGTCAATATCAGAGGAAATGCTAACTAAGTGTAAAGCAAAAAGAAGGAACCAATTTAAGAGGGAAACGGAAAGAAGAAATATAAATGCTTCCTAATAAAACGATGGCGAATGAAAAGAACAAAAATGGTAATTTTTCATTATTAAGCCCATAACCAGAAAAACAAAAAAAATGAAAAAACGTTGCCCTCACAGCCACGGGGCTCGACATGTTTTCCTCTTTGGAAAGTATATGGAAAGAAAAGAAAAGAAAACAGTGTTCAGATTTGTGTATTTGTTACGCAAACACTAGAGATAGCACATACATTTTAACAATACTAATATTTCCTTGCTTTTCATGTCCTCCAATTTGATATACAAGATTGCGTCTCTAATCCAGCAACTATACTCACCAGGCCAACACTCAGATCAAATAACTTCTATTCAACAACAATTACAAACTTTTCAAAAACAACCAGATGCTAACATATTGGCTAATCAATTATTGCATCATGACGATCAAAATGTTCAATATTTTGGTGCGTTAACGTATACAGTTTATATAAATACCCACGAATTGAAGAGTGACAATCAGATTGCCGATGTTATAGCAAATGAAATAATAAATGCATGCAATCGTTCGTTAAATTTACTTGTCATAAAAAAATTACTTTCAAATCTAGGTAAAATTTACGCAAAAACTTTATATTGTCCTTTAGATTTGATACTAGAAAAAGTTTCACAGTCAGGCCAAAATGAAGAATTTGTTTTGGAATTTGGTTTACTATCTTCTCAAATTATAGCGGAAGAGCTAAATAGATCAGATGAATCGTTCTCTAAAGAAAAACATGAAATAATCATTCAATCAATGTTTAAAAATACGTCAAGAACTGTTTTAGATACGACTTTGAATTTTTTGAATCAGCCTAAAGTTGAGCAATTATGGTTTAGCTGTTTACAAGCTTGGTCTTTTTATGTTAGTAAAGCAGAATACGATTCATCTGTAGGAGTTGATTTAAATGAATATTATGATATAGTCATTGAATTATTGAGCTCTAAAAATGACTCGAACTCTTTGGCTTTATTGATAGATATTTATGATACAAATCCAGCTTTATTAAATTACTCTAACAAAATGAAACTAGACAATCTTATTTTCAGTGATTGGTGCACTAAATTTATTCAATTTTTTGCAGATGATAAAGATGAAATTTCTAAATTAAGTAAATTCTTAGCCTTATTTTTAGATTCGGACATGATTTATTTGGCTTCCAAAATGATAGATCCTTCTTTTGATGATAAATTTCAGTATCTTTTATATCTAACTAGTCAACCAGGGTGTCCAATCACAGATGAATCTTTTTCAGTTGATTTATTAGATTTCTGGATTTCATTCACAGAAGCTGTTGTAAATGACACAGAAAGCATTCATTTACTATTAAAAAACGATCAAACAAAAATAAACGCATTAAATGACAAAACTTATGATTATTTTTTAAACTTATCTCAAATATACTGGCAAAAATGCCATATAATAGAAAATATCACTGATTATGAAGACGAATTTATATCATTTAGACGTGATATTGGGGAGCTTTTTGAATCCCTATACTCAATTCTTAAGTCAAATATCTTCAAGAATTTAACAACTTCTATTATAACATCAATATCGAATGAGCAACCCTGCAGTGAAACTCAATTAAAAGATATCGAGACTTCATTATATTTATTGACCTGTATTTCATCAATTTTCACAGAAAACAATTTATCTGCAGTATTAATAAATGAATTAAATTTACTATTTAATTCTCAATTAATTAACATGGCAATAACGATTTCAAATTCTGACACTTCTTTTACGACCCAATATTTTACAAAAATTTTAATAAGGTTTTTATCCGAAATCACCTGGTTTTATCAAAACCCATCAGGGGAACCTTTTATAAATGGTGTTTTGATATTCTTATTCAACCAACTTAATAACAAAAGTTATCAAGAACAAAGCTCCAAAGCAATTTTGCTTATAACGGATTTATGCAGAGGAAAATTAATGGAGGTATTGAACGATTTTGAAGCAGCTGCAAATTCTATGATAGTAAGTAGATATGAAGTTCCTACAACTGTAAGATCAAGAATTATTCGCAGTTATGCAAGTATTTTGGAGACTGTTACTGAATTTGATTTGAAAGCTGAAAAAATATCAAATTTTTTGCAGGTTATATATGTCGAGTCACTCAATGCATTTAATTCAATAAATATAAATTTAAAAGATGATGAAATTTTAAAAAAAATTGATGAATTTCTTCTTTCGTTGGTGAGCTCATTAGTTGGGTTATCAAAAGGTTTACAAATACCAGAAGACTGGGAGGATTATTATGATGGAAAAAAAGACTTAATGAATCAAACATATCAATATTGGAAATTCGAAGATGAGAAAAAATTTAAAGTCCATGAAAAATGTTTGCAACTGGTTTCATTGTATACTTTTCCAAATAAATTTATAACTGATTTAAAAGTCAATAAAAATTTAGATACAAAAATTTTAGAGCAAGTTTGCTTATTTTTCAAATCAGGATTAACAGAACCACTACCAGGTCCATTTGTAATTGAATACAATAAAATTTTAGATTATATTATAATCTGTTCTCAATATTGTCAAGAAATGAATTTTCAATCTAGTAATGATTTACCAATAATTCATATTATTGAGCTATATGGTATATTAGTTAAAAGTAACTATACTTCTGCCACTATTTATAAACTTACAAATTTAAATTTATCTTTGAATGATTTAAAAATAGATTTAATTATCGATGAAATATTGTTCAAACAATTTGATAAGGTTATCACTGAACCTGATATTATGAGCTCTTTGTTCACATTATTTTCTAACATATTATCAACATATCCTAGTGTTTTAATCCAAAATATTAGAATAGTTGATCTAATCAATGTTGCAATTGAACAATTGTTCACAAATTCACATGAGAGATTTGTTATCATTTCATTAAGTAAATTTTGGACTAATTTGTTATATTTACGTAAAGGAAAAATTGAAGATATAAATTACGTGAAAAATATTTTTATTGACCAAGATTTTGGCCATAGGTTGGTATATGCGCTAATGAAAGGATTGATTTCAACTTCCAGATCAAATCTCGAATTTTATACAGACATCATACGGGCATTGACATCAAAATATAATAATAATTTAAGTAATTGGATCAACAGTTCTTTCAAGCAAATAAATCTAGATAAATCGAGAGATAAAAAGAAAATTATAGAGTGTCAAGATATTCGAATTTTTTCAAAAAAGTTAATCCTCACAAGAGGCAATCGTGCTGCAAATAAGATAGTTAAGGATTTTTGGTTTTTAGCTACGGGGCTGGTTGATTATGGTAACATTTAACTAGTCTGAATGTGTACAGAAATACCAATTTATATATAAATCGTATATATAATATAGAAAATAATTTATAGAAACAAATCATATAGAAATGGGTTAATAAAATATACAAATTAAAAATAAATATATAAAAACATGAAAAAAATACAAAATGAAGAAAATTAACAATATTATATTATGGATTTTTTGGGAAACAAAAACATAAAAACGTTAGATTTTGAATTCGTTCAAAATATCAACTAATGCTTCACATTCAGATGAAGGGTCTATTGGAGCCAACGAAACAACCTCATAACGAACTCTATCAACACCTTGATAAGAATCTAAACGAGCACGGACTCTAAATGCATATTCTTTAAATAAAACATTGTTAGCAAAATATGCTCTTAGCTTATCATTATCACTATCATCTTTTATTTCCATCAATTTTGAAGCTGGACATCCCATTAATTTTTCTGCTCTATCATTGAACATATTCAACCATAATTGACCTGTTGAATCTGCTGTTGATATTGATAACATATATCTATAGAAAGGTTTTGGGTGGTTAATTGAACAACGTTCACATCTCCAAGTACCATCATTTTGTTCAATAACTTTTTTCATACAACCTTCTGAAGAACATGCAGGATAACAAAATTTGTCACTTTTAATAAAAGTTACAGAAGCTTTAATCGCAAAATAATCATCTTTACCGTTCAAACCTAATTTATTTTCATTCACTAGTTTAATAGTAGTACGATCTAAAATTGATTCCTTAGAAGTTAAATCTGAAGGATTTGTAGATTGATTTTGCATTGACTTAAAAGACCCAGAAGATCCTTCATTATCAAACCAACCTTTTAATTTATAAGCTTTTGGAATATCAGGATTTGGTAAAATTATAGCAGATGGAACCATTGATAATTGTTTGCCACGATACTCATTAACTTTACAACCTTTAATGGCAATCGGTGTACCAACATCTAAGTTGAAATCACGAGCTATTTTGTTCCATAAAGCAACTGATATTGCGAATTGTGAATCATCAACAATTGTAATATCTCTACGATCAAAAGTTTTACCAGTTTTTTTAGCAACAATTTCTTTCTTTTCATCAACTGATTTAATTATACCTAAAACATCAATAATTTCATTTGTTTGAAGATTTTGAATATTATCTAAATTAACAAAATTGAATTGCATTTGAGGTACTCCATTATCGTCATTTGCTGGTTCAATGATGGTATCTTTTTCCAAATTTATTTCGTAATCATTTGGTAAACTTGAAAATTGTTTCTTAGCAGTTTGAATTATACCTTTTGTAATATAATAAACTTGATTTTCTTGTAGCATATCATAAAATTTTTCAGCAACAGTGTTAAAAGCATTGGCTTTAATCTCTCCTGTTTCGTCTAGAAAGTGGACACTGAATAGTTTACCAGAACTTTTAGGTTTTTCCCATGTTCTTAAATCACCTTTATAACTTACTCTTGCTTTAATTGACCATAAACGACGATAAGGTGATAATTGATCAATTGTAGTTAAATTTTTAAATTGAGAAGGAGCTGAATTTTGTGATTTGTTACTGTTCATAGAAACCATATTATTTGACACGGTATTGCTATCGTTTGATTCAACTTTCTGTGGCTGGGCAGATTCTGAAAGTTGCTTGATATTATTATCATTATTATTGTTATTGTTATTGCTATTGTTGTGAGCAAGTGAAGCAATATCCAAATTGTTATCTTCTGGATGTTCCATTAAATATTTATCAATAACAAGAGCATCAGAGGTGAGTGGAGTATCTAAAGAACCGACATTTTCAGCATCATATAGAATCAAATAAGTTTTATCTTGAACTCTTGAAAATGTATAATTTGTTGAACGTAAAATGGATAATTTGTAAAAAGATTTCAAATCGATTTTATGACCTGTTGGATTAAAAACTGCATTAATAGAGTACACACCGTCAGATAATAAGAACCTAACTCTTTCATTCATATGTCTCATTAAAGCAACTTGAAGGCAAATTGGGGAAGACGCATCGTTATTTTTGAAAATGTTCAAAATACTCCCTGGAATAACTTGATCCATATTGATAATTTTGTTAATATTGACAATTATTCAAATGAAACAGTGATGATTCAGCTTTTGTCAAACCAACTATTGCCAAACGAAAAGTCAACTGTGTATCAAAGTATTTTAAAAACGCAAATAAATGCCAAAGCTTTTTTCTTCAAACGCGTCTAACGCGTTTCACAGGAAAAAAAAATCAAAAAAAAAACGACGCGTCGCAGCTCATATCAACGATCACGTGAAAATGCCGATCGACGCAACATAGCATATTTCCGAAATTTTCCCAAAATGTTTTTTTTCCCCTTTTTTGAAGGCGTTGAAAATATTCACTTTTTCTAAGCCTCGTTGCAAGACCCTAGGAGAAGAGACTACGCAAAGGCGAAAGTGTCACAAACCTTCCCTTTACAACAATTAATAACCCTTTTCCGGAAATTTCCCTTTTATACTCTTATCAAGAAGTGCATTTTATATTCCAATTCTTGTTAATTTGGAATAATCTAGTACATTTTATTTGAATTAAGGAATTCAATTTTAGTGTCTACCCTTTTTCTTATCTTATTATTGGATCGAAATTTGAACCCTGAAATCTTCATTTATTCACTTTCTGCAAATTTATTATTTCAGGCAACATATATAAAATATTTTAATAAATTATAATCCTTCGACTATAATTAATTAATTTGTTATATATTATACACTTCCCTTATTTTTCTGGGCGAATTCTTTTTTTGTCTATTCAATTTTGGTTTCAGTACATTCTATTCTAGCCAATACTATATCAAATCTTTCCTGTTGGTACAAATATTGCACCTAAATTAATATTAATACTAGCATACAAGTTATCATACCTTTTTTTTTTCAAATAGCAATTGTTACAAATTGAGTTTAGAGGCTTAAATTTCATATTTTTTTTTCTTAAAAATAATTTTAACATTTTACTTTATCTAATTGATTAAAATGCCAAATAATAACAATAACAATGATGTTGATTTAGAATCTGATGGTTCGTATTTTAATATTCCGGTTAATGTTCTACAAAATTTATTTAATCCACCATCTCTGAAAACTTTGATTCAATTAGGTGGAATTCATGCAATTGCTCAAGATCTGCATACTAGTCTATCAGATGGTTTATCATTAAATTTCAATAATTCCAATCAACGATTGAAAATATATGGTAAAAATAAATTACCTCCAAAAAATCAAAAATCATTTTTACAACTTTGTTGGGAAGCTCTTAATGACCAAGTTTTGATAATTTTATCTATCTCGGCTGTTGTCTCTTTGATATTAGGTCTTTACCAAACTTTTTATCAACCACCCGAATATGACGATGATGGAAAACCTTTACCAAAAATTCAATGGGTTGATGGTTGCGCAATTTTATTAGCTGTTATTATAGTTGTTATTGTTGGTGCAGTTAATGACTACAATAAGGAAAAACAATTCCTCAAATTAAACAATAAAAAACAAGACCGTAAAATTATTGTTTATCGTTCTGGTGAAAAGAAAATTATATCAATTTATGATTTATTAGCTGGTGATTTATTATATGTCGAAACAGGTGATGTTATGCCTGCTGATGCTATTTTAATATCAGGTGAATGTTCTTGTGATGAATCAACTATAACTGGTGAATCAAAAACCATTAAAAAATCAACGGTATTTCAAGCCTTAGATTATTATAATGAAGAGATTAAATCTATTTATCATAATAATAATAACAATAACAACAACAACAATAACCCCAAAAATTCTATCAATAAAGATATGAAATCAAATCAAACTTTAAGTTTGAGTTTAGATGTGGATTTTAGCTCATCTAATAGTTCTTTACAATTTGATATTGGTGATGATGAAGATGCTTTAGATCCTTTCCTGATTTCAGGATCTAAATTATTATCCGGACAAGGTAAAGCTTTAGTCATTTCTGTTGGTCCAAATTCTGTCAATGGTAGAATTATGACTTCTCTATCAAATGATGACGACGAAGAAGAAACTCCTTTACAAGAAAGATTAAATATTTTAGCTAACGGAATTTCAAAATATGGATTTTTAGCAGCTATTCTATTATTTATAATACTTCTTTTCAAATTCATATACCAATTATCAAATATATTATCTCATTTAACTGCTGCTGAAAAGTTATCAAAATTAATTAACATAATAATTACTTCAATTACTATTGTTGTTGTTGCAATTCCTGAAGGTTTACCTTTGGCTGTTACTTTGGCTTTAGCTTTTGCAACTATTAGAATGACCGAAGATGGTAATTTGGTGAGAGTCTTGAAAAGTTGTGAAACAATGGGTGGAGCTACAACTGTTTGTTCAGATAAAACTGGTACTTTAACAATAAATCGAATGACAGTTGTTCAGGGATTGATAGGTGATCTTGGAATATTTAATGACTCTTCTTTTAGTGGTTCAACAATAGATATTCTAAAAAAATGTTCTGACAATGTAATCAATTCATTACTCAATAACATTTATTTAAATTCTACTGCATTTGATAATGATATAAAAAACAACAACAATGAACTTGATAATGATGATACTGGTGCAAATAATAGTTTATATCAAAATGCAAATCCGAAATCATTTTGGAATTGGTTATCATCAAAGAAAAATCAACATTACCATCAATTACTAAACACTCCAACAGAATCAGAGCAAACAACACAGCCAACAGAGCAACCAACAGATGATTTTATCGGTTCTAAAACTGAATGTGCTTTACTTTCTTTGGTTAAAAATAGATTATCTAAAATCAGATCTCTACCTGTGTTGAAGGAATTTAGAGAAGCCAACGAAAAAAATTTGGTTAAGATTATTCCTTTTGAGTCTGCTCTTAAATGGTCTGGTGTTGTTTTTCATGATATTTCATCTGATTCATATACTTTTTACATTAAAGGTGCTGCCGAAATTGTAATGGAACATTGTAACTCCATTTTAGAACTAAACGGTGATGCTGTTAAAATAACCGAAGAAAAATTTGAAAAAGTTGACAAAATTCGTGAATCAATGGCTAACAGTGCACTAAGGGCTGTTGCATTAGGCCATTATACTTTTAAAACAAACGAGTTATCTAAAATTGATTGGGAAACTATTACCACAGATGACTTGTTATCATATAATTTAGTTCTTGATGCATTGGTTGGTATTCAAGATCCTTTACGTCCTGGTGTAAAAAAAGCCATTGATGAATGTCACAGAGCTGGAGTAAAAGTCAGGATGGTTACTGGTGATAATATATTAACAGCTAAAGCAATTTCAAAAGGCTGTGGTATTTTGGATGACGAAACTTTTAATGATCCTTCATGCTATCTAGAAGGTAAAGAATTTCGTGCGCTATCAGATAAAGAAAAATTAAAGATTGTTCCTAAATTATGTATTCTTGCAAGATCAAGCCCCGATGATAAAAGAATATTAGTTAAAACTTTGAAAGAATTAGGTGAAGTTGTTGCAGTTACTGGTGATGGTACAAATGATGCACCTGCTTTAAAACTTGCAGATGTTGGATTTTCAATGGGTTTATCAGGTACAGAAGTTGCTAGAGAGGCTAGTGACATTGTTCTAATGACTGATGATTTTTCATCCATTGTCAATGCGATCAAATGGGGTCGTACTGTTGCTGCTTCAATTAGAAAATTTGTTCAATTCCAATTAACTGTAAACTTTACTGCTGTCATATTAACATTTTTTACCGCAATCTGCAGTGTTGAGGATTCAAGTGTTTTAACAGCTGTTCAACTTTTATGGGTTAATCTTATTATGGATACTTTAGCAGCTTTAGCGCTTGCAACAGATAAGCCGGATGACGATGTTTTAGATTATGAACCGGAAGGACGTAATAGTGAAATGATTTCTACAAACATGTGGAAAATGATTTTAGGTATTTCTGTTCCTCAATTATTTATTACTCTGATGTTATATTTTTATGGTGACGTTATATTTTTTGGCAAAAATGACAGTGAATTGAAAATCTCGGAAAGAATGATGTTAAAAGCCTTAACGTTTAACACATTTGTTTGGATGCAAGTTTTCACATTGTTTGTTTCTAGAATTCTCAATGAGCCTAAGTTTTTGAATGGAAATTCATCTTGGAAGGATAGAATTTCTTCAGAAAATATTGGATTTTTCAACCATATTACTAGAAATTCATGGTTTATCGCAATTGTTGCATTGATTTCAACTCTCCAAGTTTTGATTATGCTCTATGGCGGTCCAGCGTTTTCAGTTGCTCCACAGACCCCTCAGATGTGGATTGCTGCATTATTATGTGGATATGCAATGATTCCAATCGGTACGATTTTACGTATTATTCCAGATAGTTTTTTCTTAAGAATTTTACCAATATCAGGAATAAAAAAATTTATTGAAGTTTTTGAATATTTCATGTTTGGTTGTGGATTATTTCAATCAGAAACCCCAGATAATTTTAATAACAGTATATCAATTGATGTAGATAATAATTCAAATAATAATATTGCAGGCCAATATACGAATAGGATCAATACGAACCCACCTGATATTATTACCAGTGATACACCAAGTCCTATAATTGATGCTTCAATGCATAATGCAACCGAAAATCACAAATTGGCAAGATTGAATACCCTTTTAACCAATAGTTCTAATACAAGTTTATCAAGTGCTCAAGGGAGCAAGAGAAACCCACCTTCATTCTACAGACAAAGAAGCCCTTCTCAAGAACATTTGTTAGAAGATACCGATGATAACAGAAGCTACTCAGGAATTGACTCCAATTAAAATTTAAAAATTATATTACCTCAAGAAGGTTAAAAAAATTACATTAAAAAGCTAACTTATTCATTTTATACAATTATTCTTGGAAAACAAAAACAATATTACCTAATTTAAAAATAAACATTGCGACGTTTTTTTTTATTTTTCATGAATCTTTTTTCAATGTGGTCTATTGTACAATATTCTTCAGATACATTTACAAATATACATATATATATAGGTCTTTATGTGTAATATATTGAATTAAACACAAAGTAAAACAAAAAAATGTAGGAAAGGTTATGTTTGATTTTATTCAATAGCATTTAAATACATATTTTTTTTTATTTTAAGAAAATCGACGAACGAAGTGTAAACGACATTAAACTTTGTAAATGATTGGAATATTGGCTGCAATTCAATCATGTTATCTATTATTTTTACCAACTTTTCATTAGTTTCTATGGGTGTATCATCTTCTTTTGATTTTTTAAGAAGATCAATTTCTTTGATCACTTGTTCGTTGATCAAATTCCGTAATACAGTTAAGGCATTTTGCAATTCTTCAACTTGAATTTTATTATTAGTTTCTAAATCTTCAATATTTGAGTTCTCATCGGTAATTTCCGAACTGGCTACTAATGATTTTAATAATCCAAAACTTTTCTTCACACTATTAATATTTTCTTTGGTTATCTTCAAGTTTTGCAAGTTGCTCATCAAATCATTTCCATCCTTTTTTATAGGGTCCAATTCATCTAAAGATTGACGAGTTTGTTTTATATCATCAACTAAGGAATACATAGATGTGTTTAATGTAGCTATATGATATTGTAATCTTGTGACAAGAGAATCATCATTAACTTCTTCATCTGATTCATTCTCACCATTATCCTTTTTACTCTTTGTTAAATCTGATGTTATATTTGAATCATATGAAATGATTTGTGATGAAGATGTAACTAATGTTTCATAACTTTGATCAAACCGTTTAGCCAATTCATTAGTATATTCGTTTAAATGTAGACTTAAAGCAAAGCAACGTTGATATAAAAGCTTTAAAGAAGATGCTGAGTTCAACTGTACTGATTTGTTACTTATTGCATTGTTCGGTTGTGAAACAGACATCAATGAAGTTGCACATAACGCATTTATATAATCAGAAGGTGCAAAATCATTGTCAAAAAAATGCGATAAAACTTGGGTTTCCAATGGTAATCCCAAATCAATTCTTGATATACTGCTGTTGTTGTCAGTTACCATGTTTAGGGTATATGTTGTGGTTTGTCAAATCAGTGAAACATTAACAGAAGAAGTTGATAATTGTTATTTATCTTCTCGACATAAGTTTGCGAATTTTTTCAAATATAGAAGGATTTTGAAAATTGAAATAAAAAACTAAACATATTTTTCTTCCCTAATAACTGCTCCTGAAATATTCCTGAGTTATGTTTAATCAATCTCCTCAAATTGAAATTCAAGCTGATACATTACAAGCGATTCATGATTGCAAAACAAACAAAACAAGTAATGAATCAATATGGATTCACATAAATGATGAATTTTTTCGATTGAAAGTACTGCCGAAGTTATTAATTGATTCCAAAAATAGTATTACGATGGTACAAAAGAGACACAGATCAAATGAGTATAATTTAAAGTACAAAGACTTCGAAATATCTTTGGTTTTCCCAATGTCTTATCATTTGTTTAGTATTGATAAACTTCCAAATTTTAGCTGTTTAAAAATATGTTCAAACAGTGTAGTATTTGGCACAGAGAATGGATCCATAGTAGAAACTACCAATCCTTTAAGTATAAACATATCTAATCCTCTAATAATAAATAAAGCTCATCTAGCAGATATCACTAAAATATGCATGAATAGATCTAATAGCATTTTATTGACTATCGGTTTAGATATGCAAATTAAAGTTTGGGATAATATAAGACTTGTCGAAAATCATGATAAACCTAACAAAATCTTAAGCAATGTACATAAAGCTAGAATTACAGATTGTTTATTATATAATAAAGATAATAATATTATTAGTTCAGGTTTAGATGGTAAGATTGTTATATGGGATCTATCTAGCGGTAGTAGTATATGGATTGGCAGAAGAATAAAAGACTTAAATGATGGTTGTAATTGTTTAAGTTTATATTCTAATAATCCGCTAAAAAATGAAGAAGGTGAAGAAGATGATAAAAAGTGTGCTAATATACTATGGTGTGGTCATCAAAGTGGAATAGTTTCTGTATGGGATTGTAATAAAAAATTAAATTTTGGTGAGTTTTTAACTAATGAAGATAATTTACCAGTTGAAAAAATAGAATCAGTTGATGAAACAACAGTTGTTGTGGGATTAAATAATGGTAATTTATTGTGTTTTAAATATGATATATTATCGAAAACTACATTTAAATTGTGGGAAGCAAATATTGAGAAACTTAACAAAGATGAAAATTATGTCAACTTAAAGCAGCTTAAAGTTTATAACGATTATGTTATAGCTTTGTCGGATAATTATTTTGTTAAGTTAGATGTTAAAACAGGAAAAACATTGGATATTTTTGTTGGATACGACGAGATTATTAATGATTTTGATATATTTCATAATCAAATAATTGCTGCGGGAAAAAAATGTTTTGTAGTCTGTTTAAATTTATAAAATCTTGTTACTCATAATTAATTTTTATAGTATAATCAATGATATATGAAATTTAATTGAATATATGGGGGGTATTTATAAATTATATAAAATCTACACATTTCAATGTTTTACTAAAAAATTTATAATGATGATGAGATAGCTAAGAAAAAGACAATAATGCAATTAATGACTGATATTATACAACATGGCTAGTAAATATATATATTGAGTATTATGACTGGTTAATATTTAATGGAGGTAATGATAAATCGTTGATCGAAGGTAATGAAGTAGATTGATTTTCTAAATGGCTAGAATGTTGTTGAACTTTATTTTCAATATTATTTAATGTGTCTTGATGTAATTTTTCTTCTAAATGTTTATCTTGCTTAGAAGAGTTCATTTCATATCCATAAGATCCATAGTCAAAAGGTGTACCTACTCTACTTGGATGCATTTGATTAGTAAATACAGACCCGTTTGTACTTGATGTAGTATTTGAATAAGAATGTGGCTGAGTAAAACGTATACTATTTGGACTACCAGTTATAGGAATAATAGGATTGGTATTGACGACACTTTGAGTTTGTTGACTATTCTGATTTTGATCCATAACTTGAGTATTATTTAAATTTTTGTTAGCATAAGATATTGATGGAATCATATAATTTTTTGAATAATCTTCACTTTTAATATATGACAATGGTGGAGAATTTGGCCCATTTATATGTTGCTGTTGTTGTTGAGTTTGTTGCTGAGTTTGTTGTTGAGAGTAAAATGCATGTGGATTTTGTAACTGTTGTTGCTGTTGTGGATTAGAGGCTGGAACACTATAACTAGCTATTCCAGGATTATAATAATTAGAGTTCTGAGAATTTGGAGTTGGAATCTTAAATTGTTGATTTAATTTTTGAAAGTTAGAAAGGTTTACATCATTACATGAGGGAACAGGCATTGGTTGATTGTGTACTTGCTGAACATAATCTGTTGCACTTGTTAATTGTTGGAGATGGTGATGATGATGTGGTTGCGGTTGATGCATTTGTTGACGATTTGGTAATTTTTGTTGTTCCTTTTGCTGTTGTATTAATTGTTTTTGATAATGTTTTTCCAAACGTTTCTGTTCCTTTTCGGCTCTACGTTGTGCAGCCTTTTCATTCATTTGATTTTTCAAATGCTGCTTATAAAGACAATAGTCACATTTTTTCTTTCCATTTCTTTTTGGAGTATATTTGTAATGGGGATATTTTTCAGCATGTATTCTTTTCTCTTCTTCAGCAAGTTTATTCCAGTATTCTTTATCTTCAGGTGATAAAGATCTCCATCTACGACCTAATTCTTTTGAAACTTCAGGGTTGGTTTTAACTTGATTATCTTCTTCAATTAATGCTTGATGATGTTTTTGTCTGAATAAAATGAATGCATTTCTTGGTCTTGGAATTCTTTTTGAATCAGGTTGTTTACACAAGCATTTTGTTGGGATTTTAGATAAATCTGAAAAAGATGCCTGTTCACTTGATTGTACTGAGACAAATGGAGGTGTATTAGATTGATGAGGTTCATAAATATTTGGATTTTGAACAATCTTTTGCTGTTGTTGCTGTTGTTGCTGTTGTTGCTGTTGTTGTTGTTGTTGTTGTTGTTGTTGTTGTTGCTGTTGCTGCTGCTGCTGTTGCTGCTGTTGGATGTTTTGATAATATGAATTAATTAATGGCGATTGTCTATGCTTATAAATTTCATTAGAGTCTAATACGTCAAGCACAACAGGTGTAGTTGGGTTAATTGGAAACTGTGAGGGAGAGTTGGTACCATTATTTATTGATCTAAGATGATTAACTGAAGGATAAATGTTAGATAAAAATTGAGATGAATTGTTTGGATTTCCATAATCATTAATGTATCTAAGCATACTAGGATCAGGAGTATTTGAATTTGTCGAAGGTACCCTAGGTGGGGGATAAAAAACTGAAGGCTGATATTGATATTGGTTCCTACATTGGTTTTGGTTAGAAGTGTGTTGGCTAGGTGAAACTTGCTGTGATTGTTGCTGTTGATTTAAACCAAGGTAAGGTTGATTTTGTGACAAATTTTGGTTTGTATGATGATGTTGCATAAGTGACTGATGATGTGTATTTGAAGGTGAGTTAGATGGGGATATTATATTAGCTAACGAAGGAAGAGCGGTTTTCGAATCTTGTGAGTTATTCATGATCTATATGGTTTTTCTTTCTTTTTTTTTTGATCTTGAAATATATTTTTGGATATCTTATTGTTATACTTTTCAAACTTTGTTTTGACAGACAGTATTTTGTAGAAAAGGAAAGATGGATCTATAAATTTGGACAGTTGAAAAAACAAACAAACTCAGGGATAATAATATAGTTATAGTGGAAAACCTGAAAAATAATAATATAAGTATGGTAATATATGTAAACAAATATATTATTTAACAACGCAGATTTTTTTTCCTAGTTGAAGAGTTTAAATGATCTGTAGATATTATATTGTAAAAAATAAGAATATATATAATATAGTGAATTATATATATTCTTGAAGAAAGAAGAATATACAAGTTTGCTATGTTACTGCAATAGGAGGAACCCACAAAGGAAAATCAAATGGAAATCAAAGGAAAAAAAAGAAAAGAGCTACTAGAAACAAGGTAGAGAAAGTAAAAAAAAAGGAAAAGGAAAAGAAAAAGAAAACCCCGATTTGAGGAAGCTAAAAAAAAAGGAGAAAGAAAAAAAATTGGCATGCAAATAGATTGTGCAAGAAAAATACCAGTAAGATAGCTTGGAAATAACGGCCAGACAATATCAAGATTCTCATTACTGCAAACTCATATAATGTTGCTGACCAGTTTATAGCGGTTTGCATTGTGCGAGTCTGGAAAAAGAAACGTTTCCTCCCCGAGCGCTACGCGCAAAAAGAAACGAGGATGCGTGGTGTGGACAGCCTAATTTGCGACGATGCTGTTTCCGCAAAATCCAAGAGCAAGCCCGTTTCTGTTCCAGCGGTAACGCAGCGTGGATGCGTTCAGCGATGTGTGCATGGGAATTCGTTGATTGTAAGCTGTAAATTGTCTTTGGGGCTGGGTTTACTAAATAGACAATATGCATCTTTTTTGTGACACTCTATCCCTGAACGAGAATAAGAACGAGACTGTGAATGGGGAGGGGGAGAAAATAAACACCATAACAGAAACTGAGAATAATAGAATAGTACCGTTCTCTTGTTGTTGAAAGCAGGCACAAACGTCTATATCATACTGTAAACATAAGCCTGTGTCTCTTTGATTTAAAACTTTCGTATTTAATTTATAGCAGAATGGGCGTTAGTTTTTTAAAGATTCAAGCTCAATAGAATTTGTAATCATCCTCCACTTTGAATACAAATTAAATAAGTAAAATTACTAATTAATTGAATTGCTGGAAAAATTAGCAAAATATTATTCATCCTGCATAAAAGTGTTTTATTTGAGTGGCCGCTCAACGGTTTTTCACTAGCCGAAGCTCTAGAATTAATAAAGCTAATAATTAAACATTTAACGAAATTTTATCTTTAGTTAGAAAAAGAACGAAAAAACAGAACGGAAATTTTTTTTTGCTTTTTTATTTTTATTTTTATTTTTACCAAAAAAAAAAAAAAAAGGTCGATAGGCGCGTCTACCGACGGCACATTTAAAATTGGCTGTCCGAATAAAGATTTTGCGTGGATCCGAAACATGTGACACTTGGGGAGTGTTTTTTTTGTGGGAATTTGGTATTGATGGAGAAAGCTTTGTTTTATGCCGCACGGCTTTACATTTGCTTTGAATGTTTCTTAGATACTTTGCGCCGGCGAGCCAATCAGAGCGCACCGCGGCTCGAAGTTTAGGGAAGCGAGCGCGATCTGATCTGAAGTTGCCTAGCAAGTGCGGCCAGATCGGGCAGGCGCGAGCAAGGGTTTGTCCCAAAATGGACGACCAAGAGTTCGTAGCCGTTTTAGAAGGCCGCCAGCGTTGGTTGTTTGTTTACCAAAAGCTCAAAACGGAAAGGTTTTGTTGTCGGTTAGCGATTTTTCGAGATTTTTCCACGCCATGTCTGGGGTGGATTACCGGTAGCATTGTAAATTTAGTGAGGTTATACCTGGTGATCTCGATAAATCAGATCAAAACAAAGAAAACTGAAAACACAGATTTCCATTTTGTTTTTTTTTTTTGAAAAAAATGGGGAGGGAGGGCGGACAATTTTGTTGCTGAAGTGTCGTTTACTTTGTTGTTGTTGTTGTTGTCTTCAACCCTATTCTTCCCTTCTTTTTTCTTTCTTTTCTTCATTTCTATTAGTTTTCTTCCTTGTTTTACTGTAATTTATCTCTCTTTCTCCCTTTCTCTTCTTTCTTTTTGTTTTGTTTTCCTTCATCACCTATAAAACTTTCGTTTATCAGCGCTCAATAAAACAACTAACTAAAACTTATTTATTGATCATTCAATCGAAATAAATTAACTTTATTCCATCTTTATAGTTCATTAATTAAACCAAAAAAAAATTCAAACACTTTTTTATTCATTTAATTTAGTTATCTGGAAACAATAAACTCACCTTAGTCATTCCTTTAAATCTTAACTTTGTTGATTCCATCTATAGAAAACTACTTCCTTGAAATAAAACCTTGATATCCTTTTTGATTATTCATATTAACTTATAAGATAATACACTTTTATTTCAATCAACCTATTACAAATTCAGATACAATCAAATCAGTTAAATTAAAGAAATTTTTACTTTTAATTATTCAATCGTTCCCTTATTACTAAAAATGTTATTCAAAAATTTATTTTTAGCAACTTTATTATCAACTTTAGTAGCTGCTGAACCAACTACTACATCTCAAATTACTGTTACAGTTACTCATACAGTTTTAACACCAGCTCAATCTGCTGAAGCTGCTGAAAAAGCTGCATCAGTTGCTTCTGTTTCATCAATTGAATCGTTAGCATCTTTAGCATCTGTTGCATCATCTGAATCTTTAGCATCAGTTGAATCGCTTGCTTCACTTGCTTCTGCAGCATCTGCAGAATCAGTTGCTTCAATCGAATCTTTAGCATCTGTTGCATCTGTTCAATCCGTTGAATCAGCTTCTTCAGTTCAATCAGTTCAATCAATTGCTTCTGTCGCTTCATATGATGCTTATTTAGCTTCTGTTTCTTCAGCTTCTGCTGCATCAGCTGCCTCTTATGAATCAGTCTTATCTGCTTCATCAGTTGCTTCCTACTCCTCTTACGAATCAGCCTTATCTGCTTCATCAGTTGCTTCTCACTCTTCTTATGAAGCTGCTTTATCTGCTTCTCAAGCAAGTGTTTTATCTGTTGCATCTGCCTCATCAATTGCTTCCTATTCTTCTTATGAATCAGTTCTATCTGCTTCATCAGTTGCTTCTCACTCTTCTTACGAAGCTGCTTTATCTGCTTCAAGAGCAAGTGTTTTATCTGCTTCCAGAGCTTCTGCATCTGAATATAGCAGAACTCACAAGATTAGTACTACTCACTCATTATCAAAAGCTGGTGGACTTTTAGCCATCGCTTCCGAAACTACAACTATGAAAACTATTGCAAGTACTTCTGAAACTAAATCTGTTTCATCTATTTCAAGTAACTCAGCAGCTGCCGGTAATGCTTTGACTCCAGTTACTGGGTCATTCTTGGGTATTACCGGACTTCTGTTTGCATTATTAATTTAATCGAAAATTTTAATAAAATGCAATTTGGTTACATTATTTTTTTGATAACCCCCTAAATCTCTTGTTTTAATTATTATCTTGGCCCTTTTTTTTCTCTCTTTTACTTCAAGATAATCTTATTCTTTTTTATTTTTGTATAATTATTATTATTTTTATGTACTGATGTTATCATATTTTTCAATATGTTTAAATTTTTTGAAACTTTTGTGAACAGATATGGTAAACATAATTTATAGATACATAATTCCTTTTTTGTCGTTTAGTTCTCAATCTACACAAATATATATATGTTCGTATTTGCCCCATAATTTGTATTGAAGTTAAATATTTTATCATTACAAATTATTCTATACAAAACTAATTTTTAACATTAAAAATACATGTAAATAATGCATTCCTAGTACCTGGTAATGTTTTTATACACCTACTAAATTTATGTTCTTTTGATAATGTAGCATATATTCTTAATTGATTTTTTTCAGTATCTTCATATACTGAAATTTTATTTACAATTCCATTAACTTCAATTGATTCAAGTAATTCAAAACTTCTTAATTGTTCATCTAATTTCCATAATTTTAATTCACCGTTCCAGGAACCAGAAATGAAAATATCCGAGTACGGAACTGCGTAAATAGTTGTTATCCAAAATGGTTGAGGTTTAGAAATTTGTTGTTCTGCTATTTCTTTATTTTTCTCTGCACTTGCATTATCAAATTTAGCATTTGGTTGAATACCGTGACTCAATCTCTTTGTGAATAACGGTTTCTTTTTATTTAATGACCATAATGCTATATTACCATTATCAGAACCTGTAATAAAATGAGAATCATCTATCATAGATACACAGTCAATACTACCCTCAAAATATATTTCTTCTTCTTTTTCTTCTGTTTTATCATCCGTTCTATCTTTCTTTTTCTTACCATACTTTTCATGGGAATCACCAGCTCTAAATGTTAACCTAGTTTCATCAGCAATTTTCCAAAGCATTGCTGTTCTATCCCTACTACCAACTGTAACACACCTTTCTAATCCAAGTGCAGAAATATCAACAACTAAATCTTGATGTCCATATAAAGTTTCTAATTGAGCTAATTGATTGATACTATAGGTACGAATTTTCAAATCAGCACATGCAACATATAACTGGTCTGAATTTCTTCGAAATGCTAGCCCTAATACTTCACCTTTTCTATTCTTTGTTTCTAAAACTCTTATACATGATAAACTATTTATTGACCAAACAATAATTCGTCCATCTTTTCCACCTGTAACTAAATATTTACCATCGGGGCTTGCAGCACTTGTTAAAATTTCTCCACAATGTCCATTTTCTGCATGTTCTTTATTAAGAGTTTCAAATTTAGAACCCCCTTTCACAGTTTTCAAAATTTTAGGATTTTTTGTTGGATCTCTTATATCCCATTTACTTATTTCCATATCTTTTGAAGTGGTAAATAAATAAGGATAGTTTACAGAAACAGATGTTAAGCAATTGTTTGATACTCTAGTAATTTTCTTTTTTAGTAAATTATCGATTGTTTTTGAGTAAAATTTATAAACCCAACCTTTTTGTTCGGCAACATCTTTCCTTAATCTTGAGGCAACAATTTCATCATCTAAATCTTTTGCATTAAATTCATATTGATCTCCAGTTTCATTACTTTCCGAAACACCCAATGAAGTTTTCAAATCTTCCAAATATTGCTTTGCCAATCTACGTCTTTTATCGGCTTCAGTTTCATTGGTAAACTCTCCCTCTTCGTCAGATTCGTGCACATCTTCAATCTCTTCTTTATCATTGCCTATATCTGCAAATACATCGCTATCCGCTTCTTCATCATCAATATCATCTACGCTTTCATCGGATGATTCATCTCTATTATTAGTAGCTATGTTACTAGACTTTCTATTTCTTTGTGAATTCTGTGAAGTTTTTTGTTTTTTTTGATTTGCATTGATAGTTGATGTCTTTCTATTATCGTTCCTCCTTTTCTTTTTAGAAGGATCTGTGAAAAATGAATCTACCATTTTTATTTTGACTGAAATATCTTAATCTGCAATACTAAAGTATGCAAAAATAACTGTATGCTCCAAAAAAATTATCAATCTACTGAAAAGTTTCAGAAAATTTCAAAAAAATTTTTTTCATGTAGATGCTATAAAATTTTTTTTCTCTACAGAGAAAAAAAAAGATTATGCGTCGATCGGCGGTTTGACATAAACATGATTTTTCAATGTTGCGACACGTAAAAGAGAGAAAACAAAATTCAATTTCCTCTTTTTTACGTGTAATAGGAACCATACCATAGATTCAATAACAAAGCTAGTTTTTTTAAGCAGCTGTGATACCAAAACAACCAATTAAAATGGGATTAGATGATCATATCACACATGCTTATTTTGAAGATAAACCAGTATTGTTATCTTCAACTCCCACAAGATTATTCACTGCTTCAACAGGGCTAATAAAAGTATTTGATTTAAAAAATTCATCTTCTGAACCTGAAGTTATACACACAGTAGATGATGTCAAAGGATTCAATGTTAAATACAATGATAAAACAGCATATGCTTTAGTAACTGGTGGCTTTGATTGTGGATGGCACGATTTATCTGAATTTTTAGTTGATGGTAACGTTTTAGATATACCTAAAATGAAACCAATTTGGAAAAGTAGTTCAAAGATTTTACAAGCAGTTTTCACTCATGGTGGACAACGTGCATGTATTGGTGATATGGCTGCAAATATGGTAATTGTTGACGTATCTGATCCAAGCGATGAAAGTAACTTTGGTAAAGTGTTAGAAAAGGTTAACGTTGAGGGTGAAATTACGGGGATGGCATATAGTAACTCATTAGATCTTTTAGCTGTTACTGTAGCAGATGGTAATCTATACATTTATTCTGTAAGCTCAAATACCCCAGAAAAGAAAGATTCATTAGGTCAGTTATTAGTTGATAAAAGATTAGCCTTAACATCTGAGATGGGGTTAATTGATGATGATTCTGATCTATCTGATTCAGACGATGATGAAGATTCTTTAATAACTGAAAGTACTTCGGGAGGTAAAAAAACAAGGGAGAACAAAACAAAATTATTAAAGTATGCAGCTGCTAAATCTGTATGGAATCCAATTGGTGATATCTTAGCAATTCCTCATAAGAATTTTAAAATATATCTGTATAATGCCTCAAATTGGAATTCTCCAGCTAATATATTATCTGCCGGCCCATTAAATCATAAAGATTATATAACTTCAATTGCATATTCTCCAAACGGAAAATTTCTTGCAAGTACTGACTTAAATAAATTATTAATCATATGGGATTTGAAAACTTTTAAGATGTACGGAAGAGTCCAGATTCCTTTCATTGGTTGTGATATATGTTGGTCTGATGATAAGAGTCTGGTAGTAAGTTCAGATAAAGGTTGTATCTTGATTATTGATGAATCTACTTTGAAAACCTATCTTCATACAAATGTTATTGAGGAAGCTCCAAATGATGCAAAGACAACAACAAACGAAGAAATATCAAACCCTTTTAATACTAGAGTTATAAATGAGAACAGTGAAGATTCGGGTGATGATGTTATGGTTTCTAATGAAGAAGAAGAAAATGAAGAATCTGATTTGGACAAACAAAACTCCCAAGACTTAGACGGCTTTATAATTGATGATGATAATAATGATAGTCATAGATATGTTGCTGATATTGATTCATCACATAGAAGAAACCATGACGAAATATCAGAATCTACTGATTTAACAGATTTTAATAAGCGTGCAAGGAAAAATGATATGATTAATGGCCCATCCTTCAGATTAGATGTCAAATCCGGATGGGGTGCAACGTTATCTAAACCATTTTCCGTTGGTTCAACACCTTGGAATGGATCCGATAGAAGATATTTAACAATTACACCAATTGGATCAGTTTACATAGTTAAGACCCAGGGTTTCCACAAAATTACTGTATTATTTTTTGATGAAGAGAAACACAGAGCATATTTTTTTGACGATTCCGTTGGTTATGATATGTGCTCAATTAATAATGATGGTGCCGTATTTGCAACAAGTGGGTACAGGAAATCTAAAAATTTTACTGCAAGAATTGAATATAAAGATCATAGTAATGGAAGAAATAGTGAAACACTTTGGATTAGAGAAATTTCTTTGAGACCTTATGAATTTATTACTAGTTTATGTGTTCATGGAAATAATGTGTACATTGCTACAAATAAAGGATTTGTGAGAAAGTACAATGTTTATGGACGTTTATTGGATATCACAATGATGGATTGTGTTGTAGTTATTATGAATAATGATAACTACGTATTTACCGTTATTAAGAAAAGTTTTGGAAGTGGATATTTTTTCAATATTCAAAATATTACTGGAGAATATATTCAGCAAGAAGTTGGCATACCATTAATAACAGAAAACAACATGAGTAAAGATTTAAGTGAAATTCCTATCAAAACTTTATTTTTCTCTTCGGATGGCGAACCTTGTATTGTTAGAAATGATAATTTATTGTTAGTTTTAACAAAATGGAGAGATCCTACAAACAAACCTATTTGGAAGCCACTGTTGGATATACAAGAAGGTGTTATGAGAATTGGTAGAGGTGTTGAACTAAAAGCATGGCCGTTAGGATTGTTTGAAGATAATTTTATATTTTTACCGTTTAGAGGTAGTAAAAATTACCCAATATTTCCATTATTAACTCCAATGAATGTTGATATACGAATCCCAATCAAATATGTTAATCCAGATAAAAACTCGAGAAGGAAAGATAAAGATGAAGATTTAGATGAAGACTTATTTGGAGATAATGAAAATAATAATAGTGAATACGAAAACGATCTAAATAAAGAAGAACCAGATGAAAAATTTTTACGTACGTTGGTTTTAGCTGAAATGTTAAGTGATTCAATTAGTAGTAATGAAAATACAGATTCTGATGCTTTAAATAGATTACAACTATTGAGTGTTGAGTATGATAAATCATTAATTGTGCAGATTGATGATGCGTGCTCCAATGGTGATACTGATGATGCATTTGAGTTATGTAAAATGATAAGACATTTACGTGGTTTAGATGCAGCACAAAAATTAGCAGAAGTTAAAGGATTAGCAGGCCTTGCTAGAAGAATCAGAGATTTACGTGAAGCTAGAATGAATGAAGATGAAGAAGAATCTGCAATTAATACACATGAGATGTAAATTTTGTAACGTAATTGCTTTCGAACTCCCCGATATATGTACTAATATGCAATGGATTAAATATAATTCCTTTTATAAAGTGTTAAACATTTTTAGTATACTTTTTTACATGATACCCAATTGGCAAACCTCAACGTTGTCCATTGTGTTAGAATATGATTGCATAAAGAAAAATGCAAAAAAATGCATGTATACAATACTATCTTCTTCCTCCTCTTCTCTGTCCATTTCCTTGTCCTCTTCTCTGTCCATTACTCTGTCCTCGTCTTTGTCCGAAACTTCCTCCTCTTCTATTACCTCTACTTCCTCCTTGAATTCTCTCAATATCATTTGTTGATAAAACCAAACCATTACGGGTACTACGGCCAACAGATTGAATTTTCAAACCTCTGTCTCTGATTCTATTTGTGGATTTAAGGTTTTTACCAATCATTTTATCTTTTGCAATAAATGCATTATCATTATCCAGACTTCTAAAATGTCCCTTTTTATTTTTACTCATAATAATACCATTTTCTCTTGCATCTGTTTCAAATTTATCAATTCTTTCAGTCTGTGCCTTAATCATGCCTTGTCTAATTTTCATAGGAATTTTCTCTAATTTATTTAATTTTTTTTCATCACCATTAATACTTGCTAGTTGGTTAATTCTCGAGTCTAGAGTACGAACTCTAGCTTTGCCAATAATTGGATCGTTTAAAGTTTTTAAAGTTAATTCAGCACCAGATATATTTCGACGTTCATTTGCTAAATTTTTCAAAATATGAGATTCATCTAGTAACCTTTGTAATTCTAAATCGTCTTTAAAGTCTTTAGCACTCGCTGGATCTTTTTTGGAATTTTTCATTTGTTCTTTCAAAGCATCTTGTTTCTTTTTCTTTAATTCAGCTAACGTTATTGGTTTACCGGACTTTCTTAATTTTTTTTCAGTTTCCGTTGGTTTTTTAGAAGTCGGGAAATCATATTTATTTTCGAATTTGACAATTAAAGGTGCCATCTTCTGCAGTGTGTGGATATAGTTTGTGAAAGGAAAAGAAAAAAAGAACGACTTGAAATAGATAATGCAAGAAAAAAAAAATTCATGAAAAAAAAATAGTGCTGCACATTGAGAGTTTCATGAAAAATTTCAATCAATAGAGTAAGAAAAACGTTGAATAAAGATCAAGAATAGTAGGTAGATAAGTATCAGTTTAAAATGACCAAATACGTTGGTTGTATTGATTTACATGCTGGTCAAGTAAAACAAATTGTTGGTGCAACTTTAACTACGAACGATAAGGAATTATCAACCAATTATGTTTCATCGCATCCTCCAAAATATTATGCAAACTTGTATAAAGAAAACAATGTTTTAGGTACACATGTGATCAAATTGGGTAGCAATGAAGCAAATGATAAAGCTGCTGAAGAAGCAATCAAAGAATGGCCAAGTGCATTACAAGTTGGAGGTGGTATCAACTTGAATAACTGTGAAAAATGGATTAATTTAGGTGCAGACAAAATTATTATTACGAGTTGGCTCTTTCCCGAAGGTGAATTGAGTTGGAGTAGATTGAAGGAAATAAGTGAAAAAGTCGGTAAAGATCATTTAGTCGTTGATGTTAGTTGCAAAAGAGTTTTAAGCAATGGAGATATTTCATGGTTTGTTGCAATGAATAAATGGCAAACTCTTACTAAGACTAAATTGGATAAATCATTATTTGATAAATTGCAAGAGTTTACAAGTGAAATTTTAATCCATGCGGCAGATGTTGAAGGATTATGTAAAGGTATTGACGAAGAACTAATAGTTAAAATTGGTGAGTGGTGCAGAGATTGTCACAATGTTAAAATTGTTTATGCCGGTGGAGCTAAAAGCTTAAAAGATTTAGACCTTGTTGATAAATTGAGTAAAGGTAGAGTTGATTTAACATATGGAAGTTCTTTAGATATTTTTGGAGGTAATGTTAAATTTGACGACTTAGTTGCATGGAATAATAAATAAAAGGTATTAGTTTAATCGGCTGATAAATTATCTATAAATTTGTATAAGAGGTTATAAACACATTATTATTATTATTGTTATTATTTTTATTATTATAATTTTTTTTGCTTATATTAGAAAAGTTTATTAGGGAATAGTTATATTAGGAGAGTAATCGCCAGCAGAATTACCGAAAAAGAAAATAGTTTTACCTAGTGATTTGAAACGTGCAACAATCGAAGATCCTACAGAGTAACCCAATGAACCACTCAGTCTAAGTAATGGACGCACGTAAAACAAGAAACCTGTTAAAAAGAAGCTTTGTAAAAAGGGCATTATCAATTGATCCACTATTAACGATTGTATAATCAAACTTTTAGGAATGTAATGTGTGTCCTTTATATGGTTCCTATTGTTGCTATCCACAATTTTTTTATGCATTCTCGCTTTGAGAGCTTCTTCGAACCTCAAATCTGGAATTGTTATGCTTGTGACCGTCATAGTTTACCTGTTGTCCTTGTTGCCAGATGGTATGTGGACCGTTTGCAGGCACACCGTGCAATAGCAACTCGTTTACAGTGGTATTCCGGTTTCCTCTGCATTTCTGAAATGCGGCAGCGCAGCGACGACCGACGCAGCACGTGACACACACTGCGGTCTTAGAGAAAGTGAAAACTGGAAAAACTGAAAAGTGGAAAATTTCGCATTTTTTTTTTTTTTTTGCTGCTGAATTTGCCACTTTCCATACAGGAGCGTTAAGTCTTTGCAACGAAACAGTGTGTGAGCAGTAGGGAGGAACAGGGACGACTGCACAAAACTCATGTCTAAGGAACCACAGATAATTATAAGGAAGGCAGGTAGGGATGAGGTTGACTTCATACTATCAGACGTGGATCTAGCGTTGGCTAATTCCGTAAGGAGAGTAATGATTGCTGAGATACCTACATTAGCTATTGATTTAGTTGAAATTCAAGTAAATACATCTGTTTTAGCTGATGAATTCATAGCTCATAGATTAGGGTTAGTACCTTTAGAAAGTGACGATATAGATCATTTAAAATATACCAGAGATTGTACATGTGAAGACCACTGTGATAAATGTTCTGTTACTTTAGAACTTCGAGCAAACTGTGAAACAGATGAAACAATGAATGTTTATTCATCACATTTTATAATTAAATCAGGTAATTCTCAACTTAATTTAGGTCAACCAGTTATTAGAGATCCTATGAAAAGGGGTATTTTAATTTGTAAATTAAAGAAACACCAACAACTACATGTTAAATGTATTGCTAAAAAAGGTATATCAAAAGAACATGCAAAATGGTCACCTTGTGCTGCTATAGGATTTGAATACGATCCTTATAATAAATTAAAACATACAGATTATTGGTATGAAGAAAGTGTTGAAAAAGAATGGCCAAGATCTTCAAATGCTGATTGGGAAGAACCTCCAATTCCAGGTGAAAAATTCGATTATATGGCCAAACCTAATAAATTTTATATTAATTTAGAAACTACAGGAGTTTTGAAACCTAATGATGTATTTAGTAAAGGTTGTACAGAATTACAGAAGAAACTGGCAAATATAGTCTTTGAACTTGATAAATTGAATAATCCAAATATCGATTCTGTCAATAACAATGAGCTTCATAATAATAACAACAACAATAATAATAATGGTAACGGTAATAATGATTATAACGATATGTCCAATAATAGGAATTACGGATATGGTAATTATAATAACAATAACGCCCAACGTACTGCGTATGGTGGTGAAACTAATTATGGTGGTCAAACTCAATATTACGACAATGGTTCAACCGGTAGATGGTAGATGTTGCGAGCAAACAGTGTTTTTAAAATCATGTATCGTGTCGGTATATGTTTATAACGTATATATCATACAGGATATATATATATATATATATATATACAATTTATGGAAGACGAGAACGTTTCCAATTTCCTTTCTATGTAACAATACTTTTATATTTGTTTAGTCTAAATAATTCCGTGGATTAGACACTGGCCTAGCAATGCTACTTTGCATAATCCGGAACACAAACGTAAACTGTGTGTTAAAAAACATAGTGGAAGCATATAAATTTGCTTCAACACTTGTACAGTCGAGTGGCGAGAAATGTGAATGGGAAGCTTTACTATACAGGATGACAATCAAAGTGTTTTCCTTTCTCTCAAGCAGAAACAGAGAGACAACAGGATGGACGATATTCAAGGTAAGACTATTTCGATTATATCTAATGCAGATGTTAGATATGTTGGTATAATTGATGAAATTGATGGTGAAAAGGGTACAATTTCAATTACTAAAGTTCGTGTTTTCGGTACAGAAGAAAGAGTTAAAGATCCAAGTATTTGGATTTTACCAAGTACTGAAATTCATGATAAATTAGTTTTAAGTGGTGATTCAGTTAAAGGTTTGAATATTTTAGAAACTCCAATAGACTCTGTGCAACCTGTTATTTTACCTGAAATGTTCACATTTGCAATGATGAAAGGTATAAATTTATCAAATGCAGGTTATGCCATTCAACCTGTTCAGAAGCCTATGCAATCTGTCGAAACACCATCTGCTGCTACTAACACTGCTACAGTGACTGCTACTGCAACCGGTGCAACGACTGGTACAGCAGCTGAGAATAATGAAAGTCGAAAAAATGACGCTTCAGTAGATGCCAGTAATAATAATAATAATAATAATAATAATAATAACAACAACAGCAATAATAGTAAAGGGATAGATGTGAAAAACATGGATAATGAATTTAATTTTGAAGAAAATAATGCAAAATTCAATAAAGAGGAGAAACCCAAATTTGAATCAGTTTATAATAAGAAATCATCATTTTTCGATGATTTATCAAGTACTACTGCTGATAAAACCAATGATAGAATTCCTTGGAATGAAGAGAAAGTACTTAATGAAAATACTTTTGGTGAGTCTAAATTAAATAATTATCACAATAGAAGAGGTGGTAGAGGTGGTAGAGGTGGCAGAGGAAGAGGTGGCAGAGGTGGCAGAGGTAGAGGTAGAGGAGGAAACAATAACTTCAACAAGTACAACAATTACAACAACAACAGTAATTACAATACTAATAGTAATAATACCACTACTACTAGTACTAGTACTAATAATAATAGGAACAGAAACAACAATAAAACAGAAGAACAACCTGAATGGTTATTTTAATTTTAGCATTGTATAACGTACCTATATATATATAATAAAACATATAAATTTGAGTCTTTTTAGTAACTGTTTAAAAATGTACCGCTTTAACTCGAAAAACGATGTATCATGTATTTGAATGCATATCAAATTGTGCCATACCATGTCATGACATGACATGTTCTTTCTCCTAGTTTTTCTCCTAGTTTTTCTCCTGGTTTTTCTTTTCTTTTCTTTTCTTTTGTTCTGTTTTTGGTTTGCAGTTAACAAATTTTTCCAATCGTTGTTTAGATTTTCTGATATTTTTGTTTTGTGTATACAGACAAGAGTGACGTATGAAGAAAAAAATGAAAACGATACTAGATATCAAAGAAGAGTATAAAAAAATTTGTAAAATTGATAATGCATTTACCAATTTTGTTGATTACGGAATTGTAAATAAAGGACAGAATAGGTACAGTGATGTTATGCCATACGATTTTTGGAGGTATAAATTAGAAACTTTTAATGGACGTTATTCAACTGATTATATAAATGCTAGTATTATTATACCAGGGATGGAAAACAACGGTAATGAAATAAACGAATGTAAATATATAGCTACACAAGGGCCAACGCATAAAAGCGTTGAAAATTTCTGGCGATTGATATTGGATGAGTTATTAGTACAAGATAGGAAAACGGTTAACGTTGTTATGCTAACTGAATTAGAAGAGAATGGTAGAGAGAAGTGTTTTGATTATATTAAAGATATGGAAGTTAAATTTAATGAAAATTTCATGAAATATTTAAAATATTACGGGAATGAAAAGTTTAAAGTTAGTAAAATGGAAACAAGGGAAGAATTCAATGGTGGTATTGAAATACGAGAGATTAAAATATTTGATGAATTAAAGAATGAAAGTAAAAAAATTAGACATTTTTGGATTAGAAATTGGCCAGATTTTGGTGTACCTGATTTAAGTAATGATAACAATTTAAATTGTATTAAATTACTAAATGGTGAAAAATTTAACAATACATTGATTGTACATTGTTCTGCAGGTGTTGGTAGATCCGGAACGTTTATTGGATTGCATTGGATTTATAATAATATTGCAAATAGTGGTGGTAGTAGTAATAAATTTAATATAAATTATGATATTTTAAATGTTGTTATAAATATGAGGAAATGCCGAATGATGATGGTTCAGAGGTTAGAGCAATACGTTTACATGTATCAGTTTGTTATTCAGTTATTAGAAGGATGATATCGATATATACGAAAAACTGAGTATGATTATATAAATGGATATATATATAGATTGTGTATAAAAGATTTATCTATATATATATACAAAGAGTAAGGCAAAAAACAGAGACAACGTAAGATAAAAACAAGAGAAATGACAAACAGGGAAAAAAAAGGTGGGGGAAGGGAAAGGGGGGAAATAAAAAGGTAGCAAGTATATATTATATGCAGACAATGATGAAAAGTCAGAGATACGTAAAGTGAATTTGTGAAATTCCAAACGTAATGTAGAATGATAAATGATTAATAAGGAATAATAATAATAGTGGAGAAAACAAAAGTTGTATTCAAAATAAACAAGCAGTAATAGCAGTAAAATATATATTTTTTTATTAAAAATACTGTAATATAAGTAAATGAAGAAATGAATTGATAAGAGTTAATCATTTGATTTAATATCTCTTAAAACTTGAATTTTTCTACGTCTAGCGTTGATAAACCAGTTTGAAAGTTGTTGAGCTGTAAGACCAGTCTTACGCATTAAATCTATTTTCTCTTTAGAATTTGGATATGGATGATCTAAATTATTATGCAGCCAATTTAATAAAATAGTTGTTGATTGTTTTGGTAAATTAGAACGTTTCTTTTTCCCAGAAATTGAAATTTTAGTATTGCTTGATATTGAAGATATAGAACTTGAAGGGGAAGAAGGATTTGAATTATTTGAAGAATGTGGAGAATTTTGTTGATTATTTTGAACCGATAAAGGATTAATATTATCGATTGAATTAGAGTCTTGATTATTATGAATAGTTGAATTATCATTTGAATTTAAATATGAAGAATATTTCATATTTGATAAAATAGATTTAGATTTATTATTTAAATTGATTGGAGAATTAGATGAATTGTTTAAATTCAAATTTATATTTAAATTTGAATTTAAATTTGAATTTGAATTTGAAGATATATATTGAGAATTTGAGAATGAATTTTTAGGTATTGTAAAATTATTATTACCAAAAGACTGTTGAGCAACATTAGTTAAAGTTTCTAAAGAGGAAGAAGTTTGATAAAGGAAAGAGTTTGACCTTGAATAACCTGAATCTATGGAAGATAATGAATCAGATCTGTTTAAATGATTTGAATTAGTAAGTAAACTATTAATTGGATTGGAATGGTTACTGAAAGAATTATGATGCTGATGTTGATGTTGATGTTGATTATGATGATGGTTATTATGAGAGTTAGATTGGCTTTGATTTAATGAAGGATAAGAAGTTAAAGTTGGAGAAGTTGATAATAGCGGTGAAGAAATTGAAGTTGAATTTGAGTTTATAATTGAATTTGATAATAGAGTTGATATGGAAGGTAGAGAAGTTGCATTATTACCAGATAACGAACCACGTTTATTATTATTAGAATTATTAGAATTAGAATTATTAATATTAGATTTAGAATCTTGATTTATAATTGCAGAAGATGAATTATTGCTATTATTAGTGATATTGATATTAATATTGCTATTATTATTTGAAGTATTGGCATTGCTAGAAGAAAGCAGCGGCTGATTAGAATATGAGGAATACGAGTACTTCAATAGGTCATTTGACATAGTTGTAGGAGAAGCTGACGAGGAAGACATTAATGCACACGTTGTGGATGCGATACAGAGATACAAGAGCCAAAGAGCCAAAGAGTCAAAGAGCCAAAGAGCTAGAAAGCCAAAGAGCTAGAAAGCCAAAGAGCTAGAAAGCTTAACAACTACACAGCTAAAGAAGGGAGACAAGCCAGTGCTGGAGCTGCTGGCACAAAACATGTCAACGACTCCAGCAGATTGCAGCTCACCGACACACGCCAGCACTGATAAGTGTTGCTGTCAACGTGTGCACGCTTTGATAGATAACGCCTGGGGGGACACAGACACAGACACAGACACAGACACAGAATCTGAATCTGAAAAATCAGAGAGCCCGCCCTGCTGCTGCCGCAATCCGGCCAATCAGCGTCAGAGATTGCTCGTCACCGTCACCGTCTTCGCATTCAGCAACAGAATCGCTGGCAACTGCTCCATCCACAACGCTAGATCAACGGTGTAGTCCACACACTCAACCTCAGTCAGGTGCAGACCAACATCTGGCACTGGCAGTGTGCTCATTATAAGATCTGTAACAAGCTCGCCTTTACCATTACCATTACCATTACCATTAGCATTACGACTACTGTTCATTTGCATCATTTCGTTCAAAATCATAAACTGACATCTTCTCGTCATACTGTCAAATTTTACGTCAAACGACACTTTACTCACTCCGTCACCTCTGCTAAACTCTTCCCCTTCATACAATCTACAACTATCTTCATCACTGTCTACACAGTCTTCTTCACCTTCACCTTCACCTTCACCTTCACTATTGCAAACGTCATCATTTCCTCCCCATTCCCCTTCCCCATCTCCAAATTCGTATACTTTATCTCCACTGTAACAGCTATTACTTCCTGTATCGGAATATTTTATGCCGCTTGCACTTTTTTCCCCTTTTCGTAAATAATTGCCGTTCGTTTTTGCCCCGGTTTCACTTTTCGCTTTCCTTTTACTTTTACTTTTCGCTTTCGCTTTCGCTTTCGCTTTATCTCCAATCTCTTTATCTTTATCTTTCACTTCACGTCTTATACCTTGACTTTCATCATTGCCTCCTGCAATTTCATTTTTGATATAATTAATTCTCTTCTTTTCATCTTTATCTTTATCTTTATCTCTTTCTTTATCTCTGCTTTTATCTCTGCTTTTATCTCTGCTTTTATCTTTGTTATTCAATTCTATAACATTATCATAAAACATTATCGATGCTTCATTACCTTCTGCATCTTCATTAATAGTACTATCAGGTATTCTATCTGCTGTAAATGCACTCTTTTTCATCTTTCTTAAACTATTACCACTCTTAATTCTTTGAAAATTAGGCCTATTATTATTAATATTAATATTAATATTTGTATTATTAAAATTATTTATACTTTTAATACTTGATCCTTCACTTTCTTCACTATAACCATTTGATGTATTAGAATTTAAATAACTACTATAACTATTTTCACTTCTAATACTTTCTAAATCACTATCTTCATTATTATCTCTACCAAATACATTATTTATATCTTTTGAACTAAATTTATTTGTTTGAAAACTCATCATACCAACACTTAACCCTAATTGATTCATTTTACTCATAGTCATACGCCTTGTATGAATCTTATTATTATCACCATTCTTTAAAATAGGTATAGTTAATGAATTTCCATTTCCATTGCCATTTCCAGTATTATTATTATAATAAACACTATTCCTTCTTATAATATTATTATGATTGTTATAATTATCATTTATACCTCTAATTTTACAAATTTCATTCCACCATTCATCATCTTCTAATAATTTATGAACCCTTTTTTTAACTTCCTTACTAATTATTGAATCATCTCCTTTTGATAAATATTTATATATACCTAATTTAGAAGTTTCTAAACAAATAATTAATATTTCTGCATCTTGTAATCTAATAATTTCTAATAATTTTTTAACCCTTTTCTCTTCTTCTTTAACATCTTTCTCTTCTTCAACAAATACAACAACTCTTAAAATATGAGTTTTCTTCCAACTTGGTACAGTATGTAATATAGCTCCCATTTGTAAAATTAATGTACATGTATCAAAATTGGTTGTTAATATACCTTCATCTGTTGAATCAACTCTTTGTGCCATTTGAATCGGATAAAGATCAATATATTTCTTATCTTTATATTCTAAATTATCTTCATTTGGTAAATTTAATCTAGGAAATCCTTTTGCAACTGCTATATTGGAATTTAATAAACTTAAATCTTCTAATACTTCAATCCATTCTGTTATTTTAACATTATATTTATTATCATCCAATTCTTTAATATTATTATTATTACTTGAATCTGTCGGTAATTCATTAATTTCAATTTTAACTTGATTTTGAAATTCTTCACTTAATGATTCAAAATTTATATCTTTAGGTATTTTATATTCTCCTTTATATTTTGATAAATCATAAAATCCAACTATTGTTATATTAGGTTTCATTCCACCTAATCCACACCCTAAAAAAATATTTCTAACTCCCCATGAAAATATAGGTGATATAGATACTTGAACAAATGCTTTAATTTTACTTATATCACGAATTTTATTCCAATCTTCTTTATCTTTCATTATATCATTTATATTTTCTTGAAATTTATTAACTAATATAACATGACCTAATACATATAATCCACCTTTTTTCAAATTATTACAAAATGATATTAATTTCCATCCAGTTCTTGGATTATCAATTAATAATAATATTTGTGGCCTCCAATATTTAACATTATCTTGCCTTAATTTTAATAAATATTTTCTAACTTGATGATAAATTAATGATTGTGAAACATCACCCCACGATTTTGGTGGTGAAACAAAATGAATTAATAATAATAAAACTATCAAAGTTGCAAAAATTATACTTGCACTAATTCCATCAACAACAAACATTGCAATTAAACATAATATTGTACCACTTAATGCACTCTTTGTAGAAAAATATTTAAAACTTGGTCTAAAATTTGGTGCTGATCCAATTTTTAATAATGCACATGACATATTTGTAACTATAAATGTCATTAAAAATGCCATTGTTATAAATGTTGCAATTTGATTTAAATCTGAAAATAAAAATAATTGACAAATTATCCATGTTAATATAATTGCTTCTTTTGGATCATCACTTTTCTTATCTCCATTACCAAATATTTTTAAACCTGGTAATATTTCATCCCTAGCAATTGCTTGTAATAATTTTGCTGCTCCAACAATTCCAACAATAATTGAAAAAATTGATGTTGACATTTCACCTGCCAAAACAATAAAAGGTGATAAATTAATAGTTTGCAAAACTTGGGTATCTTTATATAATAAATTCCTTGGAATTGATGATCCCATTGATAAAATAACAATAAAATATGAACTAAAAGTTATTAATAAACCATTTAATGTACCTTTAGGTATAGATTTTGAAGGATTTTTCAAATCTCCTGACATTGAAGCACCAGCTAATATACCAGCTGTTGCAGGAAAAAAAATACCAAATAAATCATTAAAAGTTTCAACTCCTTTTAACTGAGATCCTGCTGCACCTTTTGTAAAATTAGGTAATAAATTTTCTTTTAATGTTTCCCATGATAATCCTGTATAATAAATTCCATATTCTGATTCAAATGGTGCAACAAAGATGGCTGATATTGGAACAGATAATGTTGATAAAATTAATATAATACATAAATATGTACCAGCTTTAGAAACAGTACTAGCTCCAGTTAATGCAACAATTATACAAAAAAATAAAAATAATGAACAATAAGTAAATTGCCACCAATAAGAAGTTGGTAAAAGTTTCATCAAAGCTCCATCATTTTCATTAAAATTGAATAAAATTGGCTCAATTACACCTGCAACATTCATTGAACTATTTAATATTTGTCCAATATAAAAAATGACTCCAATTGCACCACCAAATTCAACACCTAAACTTCTACTTAACATATAATAGGCTCCACCTCCTTTAACTGTACCGTTTGTTGCAATTGCTGATATACTCAATGTTGTCAATAAATCAATTCCATATGAAATTAATAATAAAAAAATTGTTCCCAAAACACCCATCTGGCCAATGATGAAACCAAAACGTAAAAACATCAAAATTGATAAAACATTTAAAATGGTTGGCAATGTAACACCATTTAAAGTTCCTAGTTTTGAATGATGCTTATCCTTGATGGTTTCATTATTGTGATGACGACGATGATGTTGATGGTGAGGCCCATGAGAATGGTTACTGTTAGTTTTTGTTTTATTGTTTGAATTATAAGGTAATTTATTTGATGAGTTAGGCGGTGATTCATAAGCCGGTTTTGGCAGAGATTGCTGTTGATTTGGCGTAGAATATCGAACAGGAGTTCTTTGTATAGAAGAGTAGTTTCGCAAAGACGTAGTTGATCCAGACTGCCTTGGCAACAAAGGATTTGATGCCATTATTGTCAAAATAGCAGATAACAAAAAAAACAAGTAGGCACAACAAGAAGGAACAAGCAATAAAAAGAAAGTAATGCAGCCAGGGTAAATCAAAGTTGAACGAGACAGATCAAAAGACTGTAATCCGAGACAAAGAAAACCACAAGTGATGAGGGCGATAAGGGAAAACGGGGGGAAAAACCGAAAAAAAAAACCGAAAAACTATTTCTTTGTGAAGGCGAAAAGAAAACTTTTTCTAATTCCCATTTAACTGTACAGCATTCTTTTTGCTTTGTTGGACAACCAGAAAGCGTTCTGTTTTGGGCTTTTATCTTTCCATTTTTCTGTTCTTACAGGTGTATGTGTATATGATATCTCTGAATAAAAATAAGGTTTAGAATGAGTTATAATAACAATAACTATACGCGTGGCAATGATTCACGAAGAGGCAGATACGTGAACAATAACCGGAACAATAATTATTACAATCACAATCAGAATCCGAATAATAATTATGCCTACAACTCGCAGCAAAATAATCAATATTTTAATAATAATAATAATAATAATAATAATAGCCATTCGAACGGTCATCCAAATACCACATATTATCAACAATCTCGACACCCCTACGCAAGATCTCAACCAAACCAACCAAATAATTACGGACTTCCTAATACTAACAACTATAATCAAACCTATAACAATTATAATAATTTAGAAAACCAATATTTTCAAGGCTCAAAATATCAACATGGGCAAATTCAAACACCATTACCACCTCCACCACCACCACCACCCCAACAGCAACAACAACATGTAATTCCACACCCATCAAGACATACTCAAAATAGTCAGGATAATTGTCCAGCTCCAAAAACAACATTTTTTTCTAAAAAACCATTACCTCCACCACCTCCATCAGTTTCACCCCTTCCAAATCTGCCTATATCGGAGAAAAATTTACCCAACACTGGTGCGTCTATAAATACGATTCTCCCACCAAACGAAATAGAAGATAATTTTGAGTCTAATCTCAAAGATTTACAAGAAAAGAAACTAGATAGAAACATTGAGATCTTAACAAGAAAAGACAAGATTCTAAAATGGAAACAAACAAAAGATTCGAAAATGAAAAATGACAATTCAGTTACTAAGAAGAAATCGTTAATGAAATTTTCTAAAAAAAACAACAACAAAAAGAATTCTAAAATAACAACTGATACGAAAAGCTCCCTAGTAAATCATTTGAAAAACGAGTTTGACAATGAAGACAATGATATAGGAAATGATTACAACAAAATAAACGACCCAGTTATCAGTTCTGACATCATTTCCAATTACGAGACAGAAGAAATGGCCAACAAGATACATGCTGAGAATAAAGACGAAATTGACATTGATATTGACACTGTTTTGTCGTCATACCAAAATATTGTACCTGAGCATACTAAAATTAATGTCCTTGATAATGATATTTATTTAGAAGAAGAAGAAGGAAAAGTGGAGATTGACAAGGATGCAGAAAATGCCGAAAAAATGCTAGACATTATACATAATACGGATAAAAAGGAAATTCCAATTCATGAATTTCCATCGACCCCCTTCACTAAGAAGTTCTATAAAGAATCAGATTTTACAAAATCAATAGCAAATATGGAAGCAAAGAAACTTAGAGATAACGATTCTGTTTTCATAAAAGGGAAAGGTATTCTAAAACCAATCCTTGAATGGTCTCAACTAGGTCTTCCAAATTTGATATCCAAAGTTTTAGAACAGCAAAAATTCGATTCACCTACCCCAATTCAATGTGAAGCATTACCCCATATTATGGATGGTAATGATTTTATAGGTATTGCTAAAACTGGATCAGGTAAAACAATTGCTTATTTATTGCCTTTATTTAGACAACTATTAAGTAATGAGAACGTTATATCTAAAAAATCATTTATTGGTGCAACTCCAAGAGCAATTATTGTTACACCAACAAGAGAGTTAACCTTACAAATTGCTGCTAATTGTAAACCTTTTGCAGATAGTTTAAATTTAAAAGTTTGCAAATGTTATGGTGGGCAGACTATCAACAAACAGATATCTGATTTGAGAAAACATCCCGACATAATTGTTGGTACACCTGGAAGAATTATTGATTTACTATGTACAAATGGAGGAAAAATTTTAAATTTGGCAAACGTTACTTATTTAGTTTTAGATGAGGCGGATAGAATGTTTGACATGGGATTTGAGCCACAAATGCTGAAAATCTTAAAAGTTATTAGACCAGATAGACAAACTGTTTTATTTTCAGCAACATTTCCTCCAAAAATTCAATTACTTGTTAGGAAAATATTAAAAGATCCAATTGAAGTTTCTATTGGATCAAAGAATTTGGTTAATGAACAGATTACCCAGAATTTTGAAATTGTGAATAATGAAGATGAAAAATTTAATACACTTTTACAAATCTTAGGAACTAAATATAACGATAAGAATGGTAAAGTTTTGATTTTTATAGAAACACAAGATAGATGTGATAAAATGGTTAAGAAACTAATTAGTAGAGGCTATGCAGCAATGTCATTGCATGGTGGTAAAGATCAAACAGAAAGAGATGGTACAATTAAGGATTTTCAAAACGGTATTATTGATATAGTTGTTGCTACATCTGTCGCATCACGTGGATTAGATGTGGATAATTTGAATTTAGTTATTAATTATGATCCTCCATCACATATTGAAGATTACGTTCATAGGGTTGGTAGAACTGGAAGAGGAGGTAAAACAGGTGAATCATTTACCATATTAACATACGCAAATGAGAAATGTGCCTATGATTTAATGAAAATTCTGAAAAATTCGAAACAAGAAATACCTGATTTTTTGAAAGAGATGGCCGAAAAATTTGCTGAAAAGGTTAAAAATGATGATGTTAAATTTAGCTCAGGTTTTGGAGGTAAAGGTTTAGAGAAATTACAGGCTATACGTGAAAACAATGAAAAAATGGAGAAAAAAGTTTATTTGAAAGCAAGTAATAACGATGCAGATGTTATTGAAGAAGACATGGATGATGATAACAGAGAGAAACAATCAAATTCAAGAAATGGTACGGAATTTGAAACAGAAGGAAGTATAGTTAAAAACATAATAACTAACTTCAAGGTTGAAGAAACGGTTGATAATGATGGAAAAATTTCATATTTTGCACGTTTATTAATAAATGATTTACCTAACAATGTAAGATGGGCAGTTACTTCTAAACAGACGTATTTGTTAGTTTCTGAATTAACAGGAGCATCAATTACTACCAAGGGACAATTCTACTCAGCAGGGCACCAACCAAGAAAGGGAGAGCCAGAAAAATTGTATGTTTTGGTTGAAGGATCTCACAGTTCTGTGCAGCAAGCGATAACGGTTTTCCGTGAAGAAGTGTTAAAGAGTCTCGCGAAAAGCGTGGACGAAGCTGTGCGTAGATAGATGTTTCTGTTTTGGCAACGGTTTTGGTGTTGCCTCTTTTCTTTTTTTCTTTTTTTCTTTTTCTTCTAAGGATAAGCTAAAAGCACAATGGTGTTGTTGAATGAACCACTTACATGGCTACAGATTTATAATCTGGTGAGCTCATATGATCTTGAAAAATTAGGGAGATCAAAGTCGCAAACTGAGGCATATAAAACGTTTAAAACCAACATGAGGAATAATAATGTAGATATAACTACAAATTTACTTATCGAGACACTGCACTGGCTTCCTAAAGATACATTACCTTCAACTTCATCGGAAAAAGCAATGCAACAAGTTAAATACAATAATCCTATACCGTTTGCCGATCCTGATGACGTATACATCACTATAAACAGATTTCCTTATTACATAAAAGAACATACTCTCCATTTGCTCATATGGGTGAAATTTCCAATGAATCCAGACCCAGAATCTCCAATTGGTGATATTAGCTCCGAAATGAAAAAAACTATTGAATTATATATACAGAAAACGTTTGTCGAATTTTTAGGAATACGAAGAGACCATATTATATGGTGGAAAAATTATGCAGCATTACAGAGTGTCAAATCGTTACCTCATATTCATTGTTTAATCAATTTAGACGATGATCAAGATGGAAAATTGGAAAACAAAATACACACGATTGTAGGGAAATCAGGTATAATGATTAATTCATTAGAACCGAAGACTAAACTATAATATATTACGAGCTTGGGGAGAAAGGAAATATTTTTTTATAAAGAATATATATAGATATATATTAATATATAGGTATATATTTAATTTAATGTTTGCTATTTATGATGTGCATGATTTCTCATGCAATGATTATGAAACATATCGGGCCAGTTTAATTTTCCTGTAGCTTGTTCATAATACGAAGCATAGGAAAGATATTTTGAAACATTTTCCAGTTGTTTACATTCTGGACAATAAAATCCTTCCGGCTTATTTTGATATTCATATACTAACAGTTGAGGCAGTTCTAAACCCGATGGATAAACACCGTGCTTGTATGCGAGATGACATTCATATTCTGTTCCTTTCATATCAAAAAATTGTTTAGAATAATTTTTTGTTTTATCACGATGACTGACCGAACAATACGGACATAAACCTTCTATGTTTTTAGTTTCCAAACCTAAAACATTTTTAGTTATTTTTGTTCGGACAACAAAAGGCTCATAATAGTTTGCGTTACTATTAGTGTGTCTTATAGGCATTTTATTAAGATTTTGTCTTGTGTTTTTCTGGTAATGCCACGTTAAAGATTCTGAATGATTTGAATATTTTTCATTAGTATCAGAATCAGTATCTTCGTATTCTTTGTTTGCAAAATCTGATATTGTTATACCATTTGCTATGATTGCTTTAATATATTTAAGAAAATATAAACTTGTAGGACTGAGTTTGCTACCTAGATGTTGACATTTCTTTTCAGCAGCAATATAATTTGAAGTGTAAGTATCTGAAGAAATAAGGGAGCTGTAGTACTCAAAAAGTTTTTGTTTTTTGTTTTTTATTGTATAGCTTCTTTTAACTGATGTATTTTTATATTTCCTAATTATTTGTTTTTCCTTTTTATGGTAGATTTTTTTTTCTCTACATAAAAACAGATTATGTTTAAACTCAAGAGGCTGATTAACATAATACCTGCACCTTCCTGTTTTCAAAAACCTGACAGACTTCCTTTTTTCTAAAGGGAATTTAAACAACAAGCTTAGATTATGAGCTGGGTAAAAGATTCCAGATTCTGGTTTATTGGAAACTATGGAATTGTTATATATAGTTGGAGTTGATTCGTTGATTAAAATATCACAATCTTCCAAATCATTTTTTAAACAAAACAAATTAAACAATGTGTTGTTATTTAAATTTGTTTCAATAGCATCATCTATTTTTTTTAACAGCAAACACAGATCAATTGAGTTTAAATCTTCAGTCAACGAGGTAGCTGGTAAAACATCGGCATCTCTGTATTCTTGATCTTCACTTTGAAAAAAGTTGTCAACAACAGTTTCAAATGGAAGATCAAAAATTGATTCAATAATTGAATTTGGTAAGATGTCGTTTAATTGATTCATTGCTATTATTTGTTAAGTATATTAAAACAATGCGATTAAAATTGCAAAAGAAAAAGTGGTAGCAACTATATTAAACCAAATTTATGGCAATCTTCCCTTTTTATAACAAGACTGAAAATTCACATTTCCACTGTTCTGAATAATTTATGGCTAAATTTCTGTTACTCCGGTTAATTCCTGGTTGCAAAGCAAACAAAATGACAAGTGGATAATTTACATTTCCTAAACTGGAAGCAGATGCTTTCTGTTAAGCGCAGCATGTTTTTTTATTTTAATTTTTAATTTTTAATTTTTTTTTCTTTACATTTTTTTGCATACATTTTTTATCTGAAAGTCTTAGATTGTTTGGAGCAAAACAAAGTATTTTAGATAAGCATATACTTACAAAGTATCTAGAAGTGGAAAATGGGTTTTATAACACCTGGTGTAGCACATGTTTCTGCTAAAAAAAGAAAAGGGCGACATAATCGTCCTTTTAATACATTTATATACCCTAATGAAAATAGGAAATTTGCATCACATTATCCTAAAAATTTATGTTTTAGACATATTACAAATATAAAAGCTCACTGGGAGAAAAAAATAATGGGATTTGTAAGAGTTAAAAATTTTAATTTTAGTTTACTTTCAGATATAAGATATGAAGTTGAAAAATATATTAAAAGTGCATGCAGAATTGAGTCTTTATTAAACATTACAGATATGTGTCCTGTTACCAAAGAAGATGCCACTGTGTTAAGAAACGAAGTTTGTAAATTGGAATATAGTCATTTATTATATTTAAAAAATACAAAAAAACCAGTAGTATTAGAATCATCATTTGATAAGCATTTCAATTTAATAAAAGGTGGATGTATTTTACTTAACAAAAATAAATATAAAAAGAAACATCATAATAAGAGTATATCAGATTTCAAAGCTGAAGCCAAATTAGAAATCGAATCCGCAAAAACTTTTACAATTCCTGTAAAGATTGAACCTGTGACGATCAAAGATCTACCTGACGATTTATTAGTCAAAATTTTTGCCGAATCAAATAATATTTCTAATATTATGGTTTCATGTAAATATTTCCACAATTTCATATTAAATCACACCCCTTTTATTTCACATCAATATATTTTGTCCAGGTATACATATAAATTTAAGCTAAATATAGAATCTTCAAATAAAATGTTTGAAGAAGTCAATGATGAAACACATAATTTAAATGCACATACTACTAAAATATCCCAATTAAAAATAGAAGAAGAAGAAAATGAAAATGAGATGTTGAATTTATCCAATCTTATAAAATCTGATTTTAAAGAGAAGTATAATGGTGATTATGTAGTGACAAGGTATAGAAATATCGATACATTAACCGTTATTTCTACCAATGCATTTATGACTCCGTCTATGTCATATCAAATTTATAAATCATTAAGTGTTGATCATATGATCACACCATCTGTATTGCCTGATTTAATTGAGAAACTTGAAAAGGAGAAGAATAAATTGAGAAATTCGGAGGATGAATTATTAAGTCATGAGAAGGGTAATTGTTTACGAGTCAGGAAAAATGATTTGAAAAGTTTTTGGAATGAGTTTCCAATAAATGTTCCATATTTAGATCCTAAAGATCCTGAGAATATTGAATATGTTAAGAAAAATGCGTATTTGGACAAACTAAGAATAATTTTAGATATAATGGTTATGAAAACAAGATTTAACGTTGATATTGAAATATTTTTAATTTTCTTAATTTCATTAATTAACAAAGTTGAAGAAAATTTAATTGATGAAGATGTTATCTCTTTAGTACCAAGTTCTTTGATTAAAAAATATTTAATATTTAATTTACGTCAAAAACTTCTGAGTGAGGACTCAGAAGCAAATGCAAACCTTGAACAATTAAACGATGAAGAAATGTGGAGCAAAATTAAATTTAAAAATCCGATTTTATTCATACTACTTAAAAATATTACCAATGAAGAACTTGAAAACCTTTTATGTTCACCATTTATCGGCAAACATTTGGAAAATGATAGAATGTTTTGGATGACATTAAAAAATAGACATGAAACTGACTTAATTGAGGAGCTTATTGCGATTGATCATATATCTCCTACACCATCCATTTTAAACCTTTTAGTTCAATAATGCCTCAAACTCCCTTTCTAATACATGAGCCCGTAGTTTGTCATTTCTAAATTACTTATAGACATACATGTATATATTTATAGATAGAAAATATACAAAAATGAAAGAAAAAAAGGAAAAAAAAAAAGTTTGATTGTTCCCATATATAGAAAAAAATATAACTAGTAGCTGTATACCTGCTGCGGTTGTTACTGTTGTAAATTTAAGATGCTTGAAGATGAATTTTGATGTTGCATGTGTGGTGAGGATTGTAAATATTGTGAAGCTTGGGGATTGTTATATTCATCAAACCAAACATGGTTTAATGCCTGTCTTGCGCTTAATCGGGTATCTGGCCTCATTTGTAAAAGTGCTTGTAACAAAGATAATGCTAAATTATCGATATTTGTAATTAATACACGCAAATCTTGCGGTATAAATAGAGTAAAATCTGATTTATAATTTGGATAACTCGATACACCTGGCCACGTCCTTTCATTTGGTGTTCCCATAATTCTGAAAATTTTCAATAATTGGTCTTCATTTGAAGAACCTGAAAATAATGGTTTACCGGTAAACATTTCAGCTAAAATGCATCCCGCAGACCACATATCAATTGATGTAGAATAGTTCCTTGAGCCTAGTAGAACATCTGGGGCTCTATACCATAAAGTGACAACTTCATTAGAGAAGGTATTCACTGGTATACCAAAAGCTCTAGCAAGACCAAAATCACCTAATTTAAGCTGGCCTTTACTACTAATTAATAAATTTTGAGGTTTCAAATCTCTGTGTAAAACTCTATTATCATGGCAAAATAAAATACCTCTAAGTAGTTGAAACATGAACGATTTGGCAGTTTGAGGATCCAATGCACCAGATGCAGGATTACCGTGTGTATCCATGTATCTTTTCAAGTCGTTATCCATGTATTCAAAAACCAATGTAAGCTTATTTTCGGTGTGGATAACGTCATATAACGTGACAATATTTTCATGCTTGAGTTCTTTCATCAAAGATATTTCTCTAATTGCGGTGGAAGGTGTACCTTCTTCACTGTCTAAATTAATCTCCTTTAGGGCAACGTAAGTACCCAAAGTCTTATTTTTACCTTTGTAAACAGTAGCATAGGTACCTTCACCTAGCTTTTCAAGTTGCTGAAACTGAGATGCTGTACCGGACATGTTCAATTGGAATCCTGCCTCACTGTGAATTGCACAGCAGAACAGCAGAGCAGCAGAGCAGCCAGAGCAGACAGGCAGGACAAAGACGACCACCTTTTCTCCAGCACTAAGTCTCAACAGCGATTGTTTCTCTGCAACAACACTTCGCGCCTCCACCTGGTGAAGAAGACCGGGTTTGCCCTCTGGACGTGTTTGAGACGTGTTTCCGTGGTGTGCTGCTGGGGAGAAGAAGGGCACAGCTGATGTCGGCTCCAGACGTGACAGACATAACAGATGGGACTCCTGCTTACATTAATATCGACATAGATGCAACTGGTGAGCAGGAGCGGGCCATTGTTGAAGGGTTGGCTCCAAACAGCGTGCTGAATATTGAATCTGGCCCAGGCACTGGTAAAACTAAAACTATCTGCAACCGTGTAGCGTACTTACTGAGCCAAGGCGTACATCCTTCCGAGATTGCCATCATTTCGTTTGCAAATGTAAACGTCGATGATCTAACCCATAGTTTGAACACTCTGATTGGCGCAACCTTGACTGCTGGAATAAATATCTCTACCATTCACTCTCTGGCTCAAACAATAACTTTGAATAAATCGCCACATTGGCAAATAATCCGTGACATCAATTGTTTACCAAACAATTTGGTGACAAATATAATCAAGCATGTTTCAATTCTCACTGAATCTCAACATCCCTCTGAAGAATTGAAGAAAATATCTGCTAAACAGTTATCCGACCTTAAAGCTACCAACTTGTCTCAATATATTAAATATTTGAATTTTGATTATAAAGGCGATTTAACTCCGCTTGCATCTTTGAGCGCAATTTATGACAAAAGCATCATAGAAGCTACAAAAATGTTAAAGTTTCATAATAATGGAGAAACAGACCTAAATTTACCTCCGTTTATATCCAACCTTAAAGAAATTATAGTCGATGAATATCAAGATACAAAAAAAATTACAATTGATTTTGTTTTAGAATTGGCTAAAAATAAACATCTTACAGTTTCTGGTGATTTAAATCAAGCCATTTTTAATACAGATTCAAAAAAATATGTTTACGATCGAAATGATTTCAACAGAAATGATATTAATATACCTGCATATATCAAACGCTACTACAATCAAAAAGGGTATAGTTATAAATCTGTAACTTTAAGTAAATCGTTTAGATTTAACAACAATATAAAAGATTTTGCTTTAGGAATATCCAAATTAAAACCTAACATTGTTGATACAATAGATGAAATCAGTGTCCCTATCGTTGATCAACAATTTGACGATATAATAGATCAATTTGATTTCATCTTCAAGGAAATCCATAAATTAATTGATGATTCAAAAGGTTTGATAACACCAAAAAATGTAGCGATTCTTGGGCATACTAATAATCATTTACATTCATTGAAAACTTATTTTGAGAATAAAAAATCTAAATATCTAATAAAGAAACTGAAATCGCATAATAAATTTATTGATTCTAAATTATCAGTTATTCTAACTTTTTTGAAATTAATTGATAATCCGCTTGATAATGCTATAATGATAGTTATAATGTATTTTTTGAAAGGTATTGGAATTAAAAGCGCATTTTCTATTTATATTGAAGCAGAGAAAAACGAAACATCAATTTACGAAATATTGAAAAATGATAAAAAATATAAATCTAAAATAATTGAACTTGATAATATTTTGCAGAAATTGGATAGGAATAATCCTGTGTCAATAATGCAAACTTTTTTAAATGTTGCAGAATCTATAGATTTGAAAAAAATAATAAAAGATGATAAATACGCATTAAAATTGCCTCTAATATTAAAAGATATTTATTATTATGCAAAATTATCGAATAAAAACAGAAATTCAGATGAAACCACTTTGCATTATTTGATAAGAGAATATGAAACTGATATTTTTCAATCAATTAATTTAGTAGATGAAGATTACAAATTAACTGATGAAGCTATAACAATATCAACCATACATTCAGCAAAAGGATTTGAATGGGACATCGTTTTCATTTTATCCAATATGGACCAATTAAACTATCGCAATTTCCATATCGATAACAAACTAAAATATGTTGCATTGACTAGATCTCGACATATGCTATACCATAATAGAAACAATACACCCGAAGATCAGTATCACAGTCCTCCAGATATACACATTGTAAACAAAGGTATTTCTCAAGGAAACAGTAAAATTCTAGAAAATTTGCATACAAATATTTCCAAGAGGAATTCGAATTTGGTCAAATTGCACATACCTAAAATCAAAAGCGCTTTGAGAAATACAATGTAATTTGGTAATTTTATAAAATTAAAGTCTAGAATATGACTGTTTAGGGTTTATAAATTGGTAATTATATATATTTTTTTATTTTATAGACAAAAAAAACCCATATCTATCATATTTCCAAAACCGGAAATTTTGAAATGCTTTATATATGTTAAATAAAAGGATAGCTTTACTTGTCTACATTATATGTACTTGAATGGCATCACTCCTGGAAATTATTTATAAAATAGCTACCCAGTTAATACCTATAATATTCTGGTTAGACTATTGTTTAGTATAAAAAAATATGAAATAATTAACGCAAAAAATGGACATATCACATTTCTACGTAAAAAGATACTATGCACTAACTGCGATAGTTATCACTATAAAAAGGTATAATTTGTTGTAAAGTTAACAATTTTGTTCTTACTCTTTTATGTTAAATTATTATAAAATAAACCACCAAAATGGCTAAAGATAAACCTATAAATTCAGGAGAAAAGGAAAATAATAATGTTCCAAGACAAACAAAATCTGAACTATCAAAGATAAATGATGAAATCAACAAATTTTCAACTTCCCCAAACAGTTTGCTAAAAATTGAAAGTTCAAATCCTTTAACATTGAATGAAATTTTAAGTGAAAGGGTCAGATACTTAATTGAGAAAAGGAAGATTAATTGTAAAAATGTTTTAATTTTTACAACTTCACGTCGTAAAGCTAAACGTTTACAAGAATTGTTAAAAGATTGTCTTATTGCAGGCTCTGAGGTTGAAGTTACAACAGTTTCGGATTTTATTAATAAGTTTTTAAAAGAAAATTACCCTGAATGGATCTATTTAAACAGTTCTAATACTTCCGATAACCCGATTCATGAAATTTCCAAACAAATGGGCAAGCCTGCCGATAATAAATTGAAAAATGCAATACAAGAGTTAAGTATTGTTAAAATGTCTGTAATTGAAAAAAAGACAAAACAAGAATTATTAGATCTTTATAAATTTACCAAAAAAGAATGTATTCGTCTAAAATCAATTATTGGTAAAAATAAATATGTTTCCGAAAACAAAATGATTGACAAGCTCCATTCATTTTTAGGATATACTGCGTTTATGTCAAATTATAAATTCATTGGTACAGTCAATCTACCAAAGTTCTCCGTTGCAAAAGTGAAATTTATTTTACGTTGTGGTAAAGACAAGCATTCAACATTCACTATTGATAGAAATTTAAAATCCACAACAAATTTTAAAACTTTTGTTGATTGCATTGATAAGAAAAGCAAGAAATATACAATTAAAAAGATTGATATGCCTGATTTAAAAGAATTAGATGTAAATATTGAAGAATTAGATAATTCTAATCAAAAAAATAATCCTGCTAATATAACTTTTAACAAAAACCCACTTATTGAAAATATTTTAAAACTATTCAATAACCATAACATTGATTCAGCTTTCTTAAACTTATTGATTATGATCCCAGGTGTTGATAAATTTTTCATGAAGGGATTAATTAACATTATTTCAACAAGTGGTCTCAGTGTTTATGAGTTTATTGAAAAATACCATGATGTTTTTGCCAATGAACAACTTCAAGTGATTTTATCTTCCATATTAAATTTTTTGAATAAGCTACCTGAAACTATGAATGTTTCTGATGCAAAGTCAATTATAGAAAACGTTGAAAAATTTGCAAAAACTGTTAATCCTGAGATGAATATCAGCAAAGAAGATTTGACAGAAATTTGTGAATGGTTAAAGGAATATGAAAAAAATACAAACGTTGAAAATTTAGTAAAATTTTATTATAATAGGCAAATCCAAAAATCGGATGATGCAGAAATACTCTCATATATTGAAAAGAAAGAGAAGCAATACGAGGAAATTAAGAAAGGTCAAGTCAAATCACTGGGAGACAATGCTGAATGTAATGCAAAAAATACGATTAACCAGGATAACAATTCCAATAACTTAGAATCTGAACAAGGTATTAATGAAGATATTCTCTTGAATAAATTAACTAGTAATATGGTTCATTCTATCAATGGTAATGTTCAAAATTTATATGTGAGCATCAAAACACCAGAGTGTATAAAATTTTCCTATCAAAAATCCCCTAGGGTAACTTCAATGTACAACCCAAAACCCAATATGATGCAACATGTGTCTGTGAGAAGATCCTCATCAATTACAAGCAGATCTAGACCAATCAGTTGGCATGGAGGTAACACTGTTATGAACATAACCAAAAAACTTGTTTAGTCAATGATTAGACATATTTAATCATCAGTCATTATAGTTAGTGTGTACTGGTTTTAGATTTTTTATTATTTTTATTATTATTCTGCTTATCTTTCATAGGCATTTCAGTTAAAAGATATTTAACATTCATATCTAGTGTATTATCTTTTATATTATTTACAAATCCAATATTTATATCATCAATAACAGAATCTATCATTTTTGAAAGGAAATCATCTTCATTTAATTTTTTTTCAGATAATGCTAAAATTGTAATTTCTTTTTTAGAATCTAAAGCTAAAGTTAATCTAGATGATGAACCTTTAGGTAGTTGAATAAGTTTTACATTTGCCAATGCGCAAACTGTTGGAAAATGTGAATAAATCAAACGAGATGATATATCATTTTTACAAACAAGTAAAACCTTGATATTATTGTCCATGTCCTTTTTATTCCCGAGATTGTTGGATATTTGACTCTCAAGCAATTTCATTATATTATTAAAGCCAGTAAATGCACCAGAATTTGGACCTAAATCATTGTTGTCTGAACAAGAGAAATCTTTATTTTTCTTTTTCTCCAAAAACATCAGATTCCATTGCTTAATTGAAGGTAGGATATTTGTTTCCAGTGATTTTAAAATATCAGTTTGAATATCTGGACTGATATGTGTCCAAGCGTTGGTTTTCGTATATGGATTTGTAAGTAATGGTTTAAATATTAATTTTTTTTGAATTTCCTGACTTTTCAAAGAAGAATTAAATTTCAGTTTGCTATTTTTGTTAGTATCTACTTTGATGGCCTCAGACATGGCGTTTTGTTTAGCGATTAAGTGCTGTAAAGAAAGTACACATCATTAAGACAGGAGAGGTGGAAGACCAAAGTGAAAAAAAAAAAGAAAGAAATAAAAATTTCATGTTTGCGAAATCAAAGCGAGTAATCTGGCGGATTCTTGCTCTGTGATGGTAGCAACAACGGTGTGCTTATGGGGGATATGGACGGGGTAGCCAATGTACTGTCAAAAGACTGGTACGTTGGAGGACCACTGCTGATAGTTGCGTTTCTGTTGAGTGTTTGATTCCTAACAGCGTCTCGTGTGTGTGTCGGTTCTGGTTTTACGATTGGAACTTCAATCAAATTACCACAGCTATCGTAGAAACCTATGTCATATTCAGGATCTGCATCAAATGTATATTTGGGAACCATTGAATATTGATCTCTTTCATCGGTTTGATCATTGTTATGGCGTGAATAATGTGTAGAATTGTTGAAAAAATTACTTATTATTTCGTTAAATGAGTATCTATCAACAGAGCGTTGGTACTTTATTGTTTGTATTATCCTAAATAGTAATCCCGTAATTGATACTACTAAAACAATCATTAAAATGCCAAACAATATTGATGTAGATATATCATTATGTTTTTTGCAAGCCAAAACACCTTTCTTTAAAACTGTACCATATCTACATGTTAATTCATTGTTTTCGGAGTATGGGACATTTGAAGCATTTTGAGGTTTTACAAGCATCTGCTTCAACATGTTGGTATATCATTTCTAAGAAGAACAAAGTAACTAAAATAAAATCAAAGTTTGTATCCTTACAATTTCCGTATTTATACAGATCATTTAGCAGAATAATAACTCGTGTTTCTGAACAGAACGGGTGGCATAAAATGATGCGCTTGCATCTGCGTTTTTAGCTTTCGGTGATAAAAGGGTAGGAACAAAAAAAAAGGTTAATAAATTATATAGCTTGAAATATTTATATATGGAAAAAGGTTATTAAATTAAAGTAACGTAACGTAAGTATATGGAAGCAAAAAAAAAAGATCGAAAAGAAAAAACAATGAATGGATAGATAATTAAATAAGTGATTAGATTAACGTTTTTTTTTTCATCAGTTTCTAGTTTTAATTAGATTCATGGTTTTTTTTTTTTTAGAAAAAAAGGATATTTTACCTTTTTGATTATTTGAGCGTAAAATGGAAAGCTTTAGTTGTACAAATTGTAAAGGATAAAAAATAAAGTAATATTATGCTATCTGTTTCTGATTTTGTAAATGGTTGGCTTAAGATTTATTATTTGGGATGGGTATGTGATGGTGAAGGAATTTCAGGTTCGATATAAGGGGGTAGATCATCATTAGCTGTTTTGGGAGTGGTATTGGCATTAATATTAGAATTATCATTATTATTCAAATTGATACTATTATTACTGGTTGAGGAACCTACAGCTAAATCTTCAGCGTTATAAGTTCTTTGAGAAGGGTTAGGCATTCCAGGTCTAGAATAATTATCATTATATATATTAGCATCACTTGAAGGAACTTGTTGAGTATAAGCATTTTCCATTTCAATACCATTATTAAACGGATTATTTAAGTTTGTATTATCGAATGATGAATCATTAGGATTGGTATCATTGTTATTATTAAGAGCAGTAGTTGTAGTTGGAATAAAATTTCCATTTTTATCATAATAACCAACGTCTTGATTGACATTTGGATTTGGAGTATAAGTTGGTAAATTGGTTACAGTTTGACCTTCATATGCAACTTGTGATTGATGATAAGATGGAGGAGTTAAATAAGATGAAATTATTGGAGCTCTACCTCTTTTAATTCTTTTTATATTAACCATACAAATCATTATAATGAATATAATAAGAGCAGCTGCAAAAAATGCAAAAAATGCATATTTTCCACCATCTGAACTATCAGAGTACCAATCCCGTTTCGTTAATTCATGATCAATCCCTTTGAATAGTTTAAAGACATTATTAACGATACTATCGTTGTTACAATTTGAATCTGTAATGATTTCGTCTTGGTGGTTGTTTCCAAAACCATCTAAAACTCTACCTGTGTTTATTAAAAGCATGGCAAGTTGTTATAAAGAGAATCGAAAACGAAAAGGGAGAGAACCGGTGTAGACCAATGCAACACAGAAGAAATCTGTCCTGCATAAACTGGGTGAACAAGGCTTTAATTCAAAGAGAAGCGATTTCTGCGCATGAGGGCAATTGCAAAAAAAAATAAACGATAACCGCGGCGTCGATCGCCCCTTGCTGATGAACTTAAATGGACCCTTTGCACAGCTGGCACAGCTGGCACAGCTTGCACACGCCCGAGTGGCCAGATGGCCTGCTATATAGGCCTGTGAGTTGCCAGTGGCAGAGGATACCGGGCAGATAGGGAGAGAGAGATATCCGCAATGCGGCGGTGGCAGTGGTAGTGACGGTGGCGGTGCTGGCGGCTGTTCAGACAATTGGGACATTGGACATTACACAGTGCACGCTTGGCAGTGCTAGGCCAACGTGCCGGATTATCACACACCGAAGTTCGTGATCACAGTTTTTCCGGTAACCGAAGTTTCTTTTTTTTCTTTTTTCTCCCCTATTTTTCCTTGGTACTGCTATTTTGTATGCTTCAAAAATTCCCCGTTTGGGAGAGTTCTGTGCAATGTACGTTGCCACACAACACATGTCTATATATATACTGTTATGCTACTGCCGGTCTTTTTTTTCCCTTTCTTTTTCTTCTTTTCTCTTGGTCACAAAGTATCTTTCTTTTACTCCTCCGCTTTTCCTTTGGTTATTCTGTTCCGTATTTCACCATAATATCCCGTTTGCTAGTCTCAGTATCTGTTTCTTCTCAGTCACTATATATACCCTTGTTAGATCTCCAGTACAAAAACACTTTGTTCCCTTTCAATCTTCTTCCCTAGAACTGATTGCTTCTACGCTATATTTCTTAATAAACACGTTATTATCTAACACACGTGTGTGATCTAATATTAGAAAAATGCCAATTCACAGAATAGATCTTCCACATATCGATTCCAATTCACAACTAATATCACCTTCAACGAGTCCAAATCTAGTCCCTTCAAATGAGAAGAATTCACATTTTAGTAATATTGAAAATAATTCAATAAGTTCAGTCAATCTATCAGTGTTATCAAGCATTACGTTAGAGCCTATTAGCTCAAGCCATTCGTTTTTTTCAACTATAACTGCAACAACAGAATACTCCAAAAAGGAAATTGATAGTGAATGTGGGGATTTGCTTAAAATTAATAACGATTTAGACGTGGATGGAAATTTTCAAGAATTAGACTATTCGAAGCTACATTTAAATTTAGACTCCGATTCCGAGAATGATTTCAATTTAAATGATTCTTTATTACTGAAAAGGGTTAAAACTTCTACAAGTATTTGTGGAACTTGTAATAATAATTCTGAAATATATGATTTCAATGATTGCAATGTTTGGAATTTTAAAGAAAAATGGGCAATAGTTTTAATAGGATTGCCTGCATGCGGAAAATCAACTATTGTTGAAAATTTTATTAATTATGCACAAAAACAAACAAATAATAAATTAAAAATTAAATCTTATAATGCTGGTGAAATTAGAAGAATTTATCAAAATCAAAATAAAAATAAACTGAATTTTAACGATTTAAACTCTTCAAAAAAATTAAGAGATTCTTATGCTTTTAAAGCTTTAGAAAATTTAAATAATGATTTATTAAACGATGTTATAGATATTGGAATTTTAGATGCAACAAATACAACAGTTGAAAGAAGAAATGCAGTATTTAATCAAATTAATACATTTTCTAAACAAAATAATATTATAATAAAACCTTTATTATTTGAAGTTAAATGTTCAAATAAAGCTTTAAGAAGATTTAATATCGAACAAAAATCGAAAAATAAAGATTACTTTGATATGAAACATGATGATGCAATCAATGATTTTTTTCAAAGAATTTACAATTATGAGAAAACTTATGAAAAAGTTACAACAGATGAAATTAAAGCTTTAAGTGTTAAATACTTTGGTATAGATAATGTTGGTGATACTATATATTATGATTGTGGTCTACAACATCATTCAGGTGAACGCCACCAAAATTTAAATTTTAAAAGTCTATGTTTGAATTTACTTTATCAATTTTTAATTCAATATAGAGTTAATTATGCAAATAGTTATTTATCAAAAGTTCAACATTTCTACTCAACTTCTGAGTATAAACCAATTGTAACAAAATTTTCAAAGCCTGTAACTGATGAAGAAATTGACGACGTTAAATCGGTAAAAACTAATGGCTTCAAATTGATTTTAAATCAAGATACAGAAAGTGAAAAAGTTACTCATGCCTCCTAATTTTAACTATAAAACAGGGGTGTTTTCATTAAATGGTAAAGAAACTTTTGCGTTGTTTGTCCTTTCTTTCCAGTTTTTTTTGTTTTGCACGGTCTTTTTATTACTATCCTTATTTAACATTTTTGGTTTATGTTTATGTTTATGTTTATGTTTATGTTTATGTTTATTTTTTATGTCTTCATTTCTTTACAATGCTTTATTTCCCAGGTTACTCTTTTTATAAACTCAAAAAATATATATACACACTTTTTCTGATATACCATATATATACACTTTCTATTAATAAACAATTACTACTATACAATACATATGTTTCAACAACTATGTTATATATCTGTATAGAAGTTTTTTTTTCAGCTCAATCCCGGTATAGTATTTAAGCCAGGTACTAATTCAGTATCTGTATTGTTCGTTTGTGCATCACTAGAAGATTCATTTGTGATTGTTTCAGTCTTAGAATTTGTATTCGTAGGTACCCCTATTTTCAGTGTCCACTCTTCCCCTTCATATGAACTATCTTTAAATGCACTGTCCTCGTTTGGTCTTCCACGAGACCATAATCTTGCAGATTTATCTGCACCTGCTGTACATAACATATGACCTAAAGGATGATATTCAATGGTAAAAATGGCTCTATCGTGTGCATGAGGAATTACATGTAACGCCTCATGAATTACAGATACACGTCTATTATTGAACATATCAAAATTATCATAATTGTTCACCAGTTCTTCTTTTTGATTCTTTTCTTCCTTTTTAACTAATTTATCATGAATTGGTGCACTTGGATCATAAACATCGTCGTCCTCATCTTCTTCATCTCCACTTTCCTCTTCTGCTATATTATCACCATTTTCATTATCATTTTCATCATTTGTGCCAATATTATTTTTCATTGATGGTTTATTAAATAATTCAATATCAATAGTTTTATCAATATTATAATGACATAATGAACCATCATATGCACCAACAGTTAAGTGAGTTGAATGAATTGGATGCCATGAAATAGTTGTTAAATCTGAATCTTTTTCACTTCTAATAACAGTAATTGGTCTTAACATTCGTAAATCAAATACACGTACTGAACGATCCCTTGAACATGCTGCTAATAATCTCTCATTACCATTTTTTTGAAATAACGTTTTAGTAACTGTATGTTTAAAATCGTGAATTGTTGTTATACATGTTGAGTCTCTTGGATCCCATAATTTAACCAAATTATCTTTCGATCCAGAAACCACAAGACCAAGTGATGAATGCCAATCACAACTTTTAACATCCCAATGATGTCCTTTTAAAACTCTCTCTTCTTTAGCTGTTGTAAAATCCCAAATTTTCAAAGTTTGGTCATCTGAACCACTTAAAAATTTACTATCATTAGGAGAAAATGATAATTCATTAACGCAATCTTCATGCCCTTTATCAATTATATTAACATTATTGAAATTAGGTTGCCAATATTTTATACAACCTGATTGATCACCACTAATTAACCATTTTGCATTATGTGAATATTCGAGTGAGTAAATTGGGAAATCATGTGCTTGCATAATAGAATCAAAACTAAAATTAAAACCATTCCAAAGTGTAAATTCACCACCAAATGATGCAACTAAAATTCTTTTTGCATCTGGTGTCCATTTAATTGTATGAATTGCATGTTTTGTCTTATTTGTAGCAACATGGACGAAACGTGTACTCATATCGACAACCTCTGGCATTGTCACTAAAGGAGCAGGTAAATCCGTTATAAATGATGAATCTGGCCTTATTGAACCAATCGGAAATGCATGTCGACGTCGTCTGTTGTAAACATTTTTAGAAATCATGTACTTGCCTATAGGTGTGAAATAATCAATCGAACGTTTCTGCTGTAATCTTTTTTCCAACTCTGCATCAGTTTCATTCGCCCTTCTGATGGTTCCACCCACTGTTAAATTGTTCATTGCAAATATATATATGAGTGCGTATTTAGCTGATGATATACAGAGAACAGCAAACAAGTCCAAACAGCCATTACTACATTTAGTCACAGCTGAAGATCTACACACTTGTTGATTACACAGTGAAGCGATGAAAAATTTATTTTTTTGGCTGAAATTTTTCACTTTTCACTACATGTTTTGCTGATAGTAGGAATTTTTTCTCTTACTTAAAACCACACTACCAAAGTTCAGCAGAAGAAATGCAGCCGATAACCCATTTTGGACCAATCTGCTCTTTAAAAGTAGCTGCTAACAAGTATTTGTTTTCGGGAGAAGGACCATCGCTCAAAATATATGACTATGTCACTGGTGAAAAATTATTTGAGAGAATCATTTTCAATAGAAACAAAATCCATGGTATAGCAATATTAAATGATGATCAAGTTGATAATGATGAATCATTAGTTAAGTTGGCTGTTTGGGGTGGCAGATCGCTGAGTATATTTACATTAAAAGAATTGAAAGACGATTTGTTTCAAATACCACATTTAGGAGTTGGCGATTGGATTTTCCATTGTCTTTTCGAAAATGATGAAAAATTACATATTTTGAATTCTCATAACATTGTAGAAACTATTTCAATAGAAGATTTTACAAAACCAAAATTAGTAGAATCCAGAAACTGTGGTTGGAAATCTATTCTTTATTCAGGAACTATGCATAAAGATAGAAACACAGGAAAAATCATTGTTTTAGCAGGTACTGTTATGAATGGTATTTTAATTTGGGATTTGGAAACCAAAGAAATGAAACATAATTTGACGCAACACGAAGGATCAATTTTTAATGTCATTTCATCTCCTGATTCAAAATATATATTAAGTTGTTCAGATGATAGATCAATTAAAATTTGGTCTATGGAAACAGGTAAACTTTTAGCCAACGGATGGGGTCATGGATCACGTATTTGGGGATTGTCCGTATTCAGCGTTTCTGATGATGGTTTCAAAGTATTCAGTTGTAGTGAAGATTGTACTGCACGTATTTGGAATTTCAACAACGATTCAGAAGACCTTCAACAAGAAAGAATTATACTTGGACATACAGGTAGACATATTTGGAGTTGTGCAATTGACGATGTGAATAAGATAGGATTTACTGGTGGTGCAGATGGAAAAATTATTGTTACAGATTTGGCTGAAGATGAAAGAAATGGCTACTTAGGCAAGAAATGGGAACTTGGAGATATAGCAAATCAAATTAATAAGAAATTTATTAAAAATGAACTTGTTAAAGAATATGGGGATTTTGGCTCAGGGCTTCTTGTTGTTACATCACAAGGAAGGGTATTAATTTTAAAAAACTATGAAAAATGGGAATTGTTATTTGAGGATTCAAGATTTGAAAGATTCTGTATTTTAAGAGGGTTTAAAAAGCAATCAATTGTACTTTTAGGAAATAAGCTAGGTAATATTATTGCAATGAAGTTTGATAAAAATTCAGAACTTGTGTTAAAATCTGAATTTGATATCTCGGACCATTTCAGTAGATTGGGTAATCTTTTAGTTCAAGAATATAACAATAGATTATTTGTTCTCTTGGAATCACCTAATCCAAAAGATGATTTAATATATAAAGAGCTTGACCCAAACGATTTTTCAATCAAATCAACAACCAAACTAGTCAAACCAGATGAGAAAATCAATATCACTTCTATTGCATACGATATCAATAGAAATTTCTTAATTATAGGTTGCAGATTTGCTACTCTTATTGTATATGAGATGTCCACACACGAAGTTGTTGAACCATTAACTTTTTATAAAAATATTTTCAAGGGGGATACTATATCATCTTTGAAGATGTTAAATAATTGTGAAAAATGCACATTTTATTTGACAAATAAAGATGGTACATATCATATATTACAAATAAATGAAAATAATGAATATGAATTTTTACATTCTAGTAGAATTCAAAAAGGTTTTCTAGAAGGATTGATAAGATTGCCAAATGGTGATATCATTTTGTATGGTTTTAAATCTGATTGTTTCTTTGTATGGAATGAAACCAGACAGTATGAAATGTTCCGTGAAATTTGTGGTGGCCCTCATAGACAATGGTTATTTAATTATTGGATAAATGAGAACGATGGTAGACTAAAATATAGATTTATATATACTAGAGCATCTGAAGTTCAAATTGTGCAAAATGGAGAACCTTATGCTGTTGAATATTTATCTACAGGTTTACAAGGTAGAGAAATCAGAGATGTTTGTGTTGTTAATACAGATAAGAATCAAGATGAGAAAGTCATTATTACTGGAGCAGAAGACACTACAATAAAAATCTCAACATTGTATGAGAACGGTGATATTAAAGTTCATTGGACATATAGAGAGCATGTTGCAGGTTTAATCTCTATGCATAAAATAAATAATAATTATATCATATCAACCTCTGCAAGAGAAGAACTGTTCCTTTGGAAGAGAAATGAATGTGATGGGAAACAATGTTTAGCATTAGATGGGATGTTATCACCATTTGATAAAAATCCTGATTTGAGAATTATGAATTGTGATACTATTGAAGTTTTTAATGACAATAATAAGTTAATTGGATTTCTTTTAGTTTCAGTTTATTCAAATTCAAGTATAAGGGTAATATATTACGACTTCTCAACCAAGAAGTTTATTAAACTAATCAGTGACAAATATTTAACTTGTTGTATTTTCAATGTTAGATTCTTAGTACTAAATAAGGAAATTTACATTTTGATTGGATCAACAAATGGTTATGTTGCAATTTACGAGATTAATGAATTAGTAGAAAAATACTTTAAATTTAATGATAACAAAAATTTAAAAGTTAGTGGTGTTGAAATCCTAGAATCCGATGAAAAATTAGGAAAATTGATTTTGAATCAACAACTTCACCAATCTTCTATCAAATCATTAGACATTATTCAACGTGATGTGAACAAAATTAAACTAGTAACTGGTGGAGACGATAATGCATTGATATTCAGTGAGATTTCAAACACTGGAAAAAGCTGTCTTGAAATAGATATTAAATCATTTGAATCTTCAGCAGCTTCTTCTACAATAACCACAGTGGATAAGGTAGATGATGACCATGTACTAGTTGGATCTGTTGATCAAATAGTTAAATTATGGGAAGTGGTAGATGAACTTAAATTGGTTGGTGAGAATTATTCAACGGTGGCAGATATTGGATGCAGTGATATTGTTGACTTCCCATCAGGAAATAAATATGCCATGATTGGAGGAGCAGGAATATCTTCGTGGAAAATATAACATAGAATCGTGTGTCTACAAGTGAAGAAAGTTGATTAAAATATATAGATAGATATATAATTATATATGTACATAGGATGTAAATTTCGAGCTTTGTTCAATGAACAAAAAATGTATATATATTTCATAAAAAAGATATGGTATATATACTTAAGCAGTGTATAATCTATAGACATGGGAAGAAGGGTAAATTTGAATAAATGCGTAGAAATAAAACTTTATATTAACATATGGAAAACATCGGCATTTTCAATCATGCTTGTTTTTGTTTGTGTTTTGGGTTAGCTTTACAAAGCACATAAACTCTACCTTTTCTTCTAGCAATGTAACAATGTTCACAGAATTTCTTGACTGCAGTTCTGACCTTGTAAGACCTGATCATGGTCATAGCAACAGAAGGTACGTGTTGGTGGTTGCAAGAGTGTTGGACAGCATGAGAAGCTTGTCCCATTTTCATAAGACCAAGTTTGAAGTTATTGAAGAACATCTTTGATTGGTGATACCGGAGCTGGGTGTGTATTTCTCTTCGAATCTTCCAAATGGTCTCTTTCTGTGTTGGTGAAGAGTGAAAAGAAAAACGGAAACATGTAAAATTTTCGGAAAGCAAAAAGTGTGCGTCGATAAGCGCCGGTCGACGCGTCGCTCTTTTTTAGTTTGTTATTTTCATTTTTTTGTATATTGTTGGTGTGTGTATGTTCTTAGTGTTGACACACAAGACAGTGAAGTGTAACGGGTTGGAACAACTGTACACACAGATACAGTGCAAGTACAGCACAATATTGAAGATAAACTTACCGATATGGAAAATTGGGGTTTAGTATGTCGGGCTGTTTTTTTGCAATTTGTTGCAGCTTTTTCTTCCGCTTTTTTTCCCATCAAATACTAACATTATAGGCCGTTTCTGCCTGAGAAATCCGTTGTATGTTGAAAGATAAATACATTATCTGTGATACGATATCCGAAAAATCATGCTATTCAACCTTCAGATCCGCAGGTTCTGATATCTGCCATTAAATTCGATGATTCACATTCACTATTGTGGATTGCCGATTCAAGAGGATATTTGGCGTCTTATGCTGGTCCTAAGTTACAACTTTACTCTAGTATTAAAGCTCATGATGGGCCTATATTGAAAATTCTTAACCACAAGAGAGGGATAATTACTCTATCATTTGATTCAATTAGACTGGGCACTAAAGAAGGTATTACTTTGTTTAATTTATCTACGGATTATCTGAAAGGTTTGAATTCGATGTCGTATACTTCTAATACACAAACAGAAATTTTAGTAGGTGGTGATAAAGACGCAACTCAATCGAGAATTTTCAGAATTGATACAGTCAATCATTGTGTATCTGGAACAATTGATTATCCATACAGTGTTGCCTTTATGGAAACAAATTTCAAGTATATTATTATTGGAAGAATAGATGGTTTTGTTGATATTTTGGATCCTAGAACTAATAAAATATTAGATTTTTTTAAATGCCATTCTGCAGGTATTTCAGATATGGCAATAAAGGATAACTGCTTGCTCACTACTGGTTATTCACTTAAAAAGGGTCAATACAGTCCTGATTCGTTTGTTAATTCATTTGATCTTAAAAGTTTGAGTGCAGCAGCACCTATTCCATTTCCGGCTGGTGCATCCAAAATTTTCTTTCATCCTATAATACCCAATGTCATTATAATATCTTCTTCTTCGGGTCATTTTAATTTCCTGGATATGAAGAATCCAACAAAGTTGAATATATATCAAGCTGATATTAACACATATATAACCACCATGGATATTTCTGGTTCTGGCTCATTTTTATCATTTGTTGATGCAGTTGGAAACTTGAATTTATGGGCACGAAACACATCCGATTCTGCAACAGATTTTGCACTATATAATGCACCATTAACTTATCCAACTCCGGAATCAGAAATTATACCTAAACAGAACCATTTGACAAGCTCAGATTCCCCTTTTAGTTTAATTAAACTACCACCATTTCATAATACCTTATTATCTGCTTGGCCAGGCGATTTACTTTTCAAAGTGGGAAAATTGCCTAAATCAATAGATCCAGAAATTTCAAGAAGCTCTGAAATGATTAACGGCGTTTTAATTGCCAGATACGATAAAGAGAAGTTTGGCCCTAGAAACATAGAAAATAAATATTATAGTATCACAACAGAGACTTCAGATGGCTTAATGATCCCAAAATTTATAAGTGAAAGAAGCGAAAATACAGAAGATGACATTGATTATGAGAAAAACATATCTTCTGCAGTCTCTGAAAATTCTAAATGTAATAATATCTTTGATTTAACATCAGCTATTGGTGATATTCCAAATACTTATAAACAGCTATCCATCACTTATAGTAAATTTGGTATCGACGATTTTGATTTCGATTTCTATAATAAAACTAAATATTCTGGTTTAGAAATTAATACGGGTAACTCATTACTCAATCCAATTTTGCAACTTTACAGATTCATAGCTCCAATGTATAATTATGTCTTGTTGGCTTTAGCAGAAGATGTTACAAATGAAAGCAATTTATTGGTTGAATTAGGTTATCTTTATGATATGATGACAAAATCTAAAGGTAAGCATTGTGCTGCTTCCAATTTTCAAATAATTTTATCAACAATAAAAGAAGCAAACAATTTAGGTTTAACAAACGAGGCCACAAATATTTCAAGAGATGATTATAAACAAAGAAGAATGATTCAAACTTTTAATAGATTTCTTTTGGAGAGGATTTCACAGGATGAATGTAAATTATATAATACTACAATTCCTGAAACATTAAATGAAATATGTGGAGTATGTACAGAAACTAATATTTACTCAAATTTCTGTTCACTCACACATCAAAGAGTTGCAATGTATCATTCAATTGATATAAATTGTTTGCCGGCACCTCCGGTTGTTCCAACAAATTTAACTATACTAAATTATTTGGAGGCATCGATGAATAAACATGTTCAACAGCAAATAATATGTGAAAATTGTGGATATAAACATCCTGTTAATGCTTCGTTGGTAATAAATAATTTGCCTCCAATAGTTATTTTGAATCTTGATTTAAATAATCAGCAGATGAATGAAATTAGATATTTGAAAGACTGGCTGGTACCTGAATTTAATTTCACACCTTCTCCTATAGGTACACCTGTATTGAGTACTGGTAGTATTAGCGGCTCAAACTCTAAGGTTAAGAAGTATGAATTAGTTGGTTATACAGTTCAAATAACAAATAAACAAAATGAAAGTCATTTGGTAACTTACTGTAAAATAAAAAAATCACCTACTGATACTAATGGAAAATGGTATCTTTTCAATGATTTTTTGGTAAGAGAAGTACCAGAATCAGAAATTTTAGATATATCACCATGGTGGAAAAAACCAGTTGTTATCATTTATAAAGAAATGGGAGTAGGCGAAGAGTTTAAACCTGATATTTATATGAAGAATTTGAACACATCTATTTTGTACAAAGATTGTTTTATAGAAGGTGCACGTGAAAATAAAGTAATTGAGTATGAATTATTAAAACCAGATGAAATATTGAAGCCAAATACATTAGTTGCTTTGGATGCAGAATTTATTGAACTTTCACCAGCAGAATATGAATTTAATAGTGATGGTTCAAAAACGTTAGTGAGACCACCAAAACTATTGCTTTCACGTATTTCTGTTGTTAGAGGACAGCCACCAAGTGAAGGCCAATGTTTTATTGATGATTATATTGCCACAAATGAACATGTTCATGATTATAAAACAGCCTTCTCTGGTATCGAGCCTGGAGATTTAACACCGGGTATTTCAAACAAAAGTTTAGTAACTTTACAAGTCTCTTATAGAAGAATATGGTTATTGTTGAATTTAGGGTGTATTTTTGTTGGACATTGGCTATCTGGTGATTTCCGTATGATTAACATTCATGTTCCTCCAGAACAGGTTCGTGACACTGGTTTATGTTTTTATTCTAAAAAGGAGAAACGTAAACTTGGATTAAAATTTTTGGCACATAATATATTGGATAAAGAGGTTCAACAAGGTAATCACGATTCGATTGAAGATGCATTCAATGCATTATTATTATACAAAGAGTATTTGAAACTCAAAGAAAGTTCTAAACTGGAAATTGTATTATTTAGGTTATATTTAGATGGTCAGATGACAGGGTTTAAAGTCCCAACAGAGGTTACCCTTAAAAAGTAAGATAAACACACACATTTTATTATTTACATGTATATCATGCAATTTCCTTATATATAGTATGTACACTAAATAAAATAAGTATTTTATTTCATATGTAATTTATAGATTAAATCAAAAAAAAAATTAGTTAACTTGAAAAATATAGATATAAGTAAACTAGGTATTATACACTGTAAATTATAAAATATCTTATTTTATAGTTGTTGTTCTTTACTCCGTAACCTACGCTGGTGTTCTTGTTGCTGTTGTGCCCTTGTTGTTGGATGATGTACTCCATTCATAGCTGAAATATGATTTGATGTTTGAACCATGTTACTATTATTAGTAGTGTTTGTATTATTGGATAAAGCATTCTGTCCAAAAGATGTATGATTTCCTCTTAAAAATGGGTTAGTATATTGGATGTTTTGTTGAGGAGGCTGGTAGCCGTATCTTGCTGATAAAGGAGCACTCCTCTGTAAATCAGTTACAGATGGTACAGGGGTTGGCCTTTGATTGTGTGCAGTAAAATTTGTTACATTTTTTAACCATAATTCAGTTATAAGATCCTGATATTCATCCAAATCATTATTGTAGGTTTCAAATATTCCTTCAGCATTTGGTACAGCTCTTAAACTTTGGCCTAACGATGAAGGAGTTAGAGTTTTCTGAGTTACTAGTGAGTTCCCAATTATTTTAGAGACTGATTTTTTGGCTGTAATTCTCTTTTCTTTATTATCAATTGACATTGTAGTACTGTTATCATTCTCAAAAATATTGATCCTATTAAGTGATTCAACAATTGGATTATTGTACCTTCTGATGTGTAAAAATTCTCTAGATAATTTTTCGTACTGAAATCTTGTTGTTTGATTTACTATTTGAGAAGATTTTCCATTGATTTCCTCTGAATCGTTCAAGGTTGCTACATTTTCTCTTTGTAGCCATAATTTCTGTTGTGTACGAGATTCAATTGTAGGCTCTTGTGCAGATAAATAGGAAGATAGATCGATATTAAGTACATCTTCCTGTTTTTTGTTTTTTGAATATCCTCTAGAAGTTTCTTGAGCTTGCTTTGATAATAAAGATTGCTGTGGAGAATCTGTTTTTTGTTGATGTTCAAACGTGGTTGGCCTTGATCTATCTCTATTAGCTAAATCATTTTGATATTGGTTTGGTACCTGATTATTTGAAATTTCAACTTTATTTGTTGATTGTGATGGCTTTGTTTGAAGTGGTGACATCTGTAAATTATGATTGTTTTCAGGTACACGGAATGATAAATATGATTCTTGACGTTGGAGAGATTGTTGTGAAGCATTACGAGTCATGGTAGTACCTTTATTTAAATACATGTTCTTAGTTGAAGGTTGAGCACCTCCCATATTATATAGTGTTAAACCAGATTGTTGAAATATTAGAGAGTCCTGTCCAGTTGTAGTAGATGCTAACGATGTATCCGAATCTTCACCATTTTGATTACCACGATTGTTATTCTGCTCATGGTATTTATTGTCCGGTAATTGTTTCTCTTGGCCAGTTGATTGTGATAATACAGACTTCATTCGGTATCTCGTTAAGGAGTTTTCAACTTCTTTAAAATCTTTGGAAGTATTTGGATTATCATTTTTGTTATTGATAAGATGTGATTGGTCTATATTTTGGTCTGTCAAATCAGGAATAGTGTTCAAGTTGTTAATTCTAGTATTTGTAGTATCATCATCTTTCAAGTTTGTACGTATATCTAGCTTGTTGATAGTATCTACCAAAACGTCACTCTCCGGTATAACATTGTTAGTTTGTTCTGGATCGGGTATGTTTACTTCCTTGTTGAGTATTATTGGGTGGTCTACAATAATGGATTGACTATTATCATTTAAAGTTAATGAATGACTACCATTGCTTGGATTGATATTATCGGTATTTAAATTAGTTGGTTCTGGTTTAACATTGTCATTAAGTGAATCATGTTTGTTGTTATCATTATCATGTGAATTTTCAGACAGCTGATTATCAGCCATCTCCAAATTATTTGTTAATTCATCCTGAATTTGACTATTCATCACATCTGTCACATTTTTTTCATTGGCTGTTGTCTCTGTTGTATCACATGGTTTTTCGTTTCTCGTTTTCTCTTCAATCAAGCTGACACCGTCAATATTATCTTCGGTTTTATTGTCTGTGATATCATCGGAATTTTTCAGTCTATTCAAAACTGGTTCAGCCCCTGTATCTGAGCTCCGATGATAGTTAAATGCAGTTGTTGGTGCAGACATTAGTGGTCAAATGATATTTACAGATAGTAGATATATATTATATCTTATATATTGTTCTCTTTCAAACAAAAACAATTCTGCAGAAAACTGTGAAAAAGAGATGGTTGTTGAAATTAATTAGTTTAGCTGCGAAATCATGAGGGATTCGTTTTCGTAGACAGCATCAAGTATTTCCTCTGCTTGATCTTGGGGCATAGAGCAAAGTATGGCTGCAATTGAGAATAATAAGATAGATTTGTACAAGGTTTCATGGGATTATGTTGATCAAATACTTGGGAAGCCAGACAATTCCACAGATGGTTCATCAATCAGAGTTTTGACTCTAGATAATAATACATCATCAATTATATCATTAGTTTCAACACAGAGTGATTTATTGAAAAGAGAAATATACCTTGTTGATAGATTGGAAAATTTAGATAGGGATAAACTAAGAAATTTGAAATGTATTTTATTTCTCAAACCAACAGATATGACTATAACATATTTATCAAATGAAATTGTCAATCCCAAATATAGTAATTATAATATATATTTTAATAATATTATATCTAAAACTAGATTGGAAAGGTTGGCAGAATCTGACGATTTGGAAATTGTTGATAAAGTTGCTGAAGTATTTTTAGACTATTATGTTTTGAATAAATCATTATATACAGCTACTAGCATAATAAATCCATTTTCAATGACAGATTTACAAGCATGGGATTCTGTATCATTTGAAAATTCATTGCAAAGTTTGAGTTCATTATTATTGTCATTGAATATGAAACCACAAATCAAATATGAATCCAATTCTAAGATGGCATCAAAATTGGCCAATGCAATTAATTATGAAATCAATACAAATTCTCAATTATTTGATGAATTAATTCCTAAGAGAGACATCCCGCCATTATTATTAATTTTGGACAGGAAAAATGATCCAATTACTCCATTGTTATTTCCATGGACTTATCAATCAATGATAAATGAATTGTTGGGTATTAATAACAATAATAATAGTGTTGACTTATCACACTTAAGTAATGTTGGAAATGAATTACGTACTGTTATAATGAACGAAACACAGGATTCATTTTTTTCAAAATCAATGTTTATGAATTTTGGAGAGTTGTCAAAATTATTAAAAGATTATGTTGATGATTATAAAGTGAAAACGAAAACAAATTCTAATATTTCATCAATTAAGGATATGAAATTTTTCCTTGAGAATTATCCTGAATATAAGAAAATGTCATTAAATTTATCAAAGCATATGCTACTTACATCAGAAATTGATAAACAAATAAAAAATCATAGAATTTGGGAATCTGGTGAATTTGAGCAAAATATGTGCTCTAATAATGAATTTTCTCATCACGATGATGATATTAAAGAATTAGAAAACTTTTTATTTGATAAACCTAACTCAGAAGGTAAACAATGTGAGCCATTAGAAGAAAATCAAAAATTGAAATTATTATCATTGTATGCTTTAAAATATGAAACATTTACTAATAATCAAACAATGAGTTTATTACAAAGATTGAACAATTCATCATTTTCGAGATTCATTAAAGTTCTTTTGAGTTATTGTGGTAATAAACAAAGAATAATAGGCGATGAAGGAAATATTTTCAATCATTTAGGTGGTAATCATAATGGACCAACAAATCATGTTGCCGCATTATTTAGTAATATATCAGGTTCTAATAATCAAGTAAATAATGCATTTATGCAACATGAACCAAGAATTGTCAGTATATTGCATAAATTATTAAAAGGAAAATTAGGTAGTTCTTATAGTAATGTTGGAAATTATCCTGATAAATTACCACCTAGAGAAGTTGTTGTTTTCATCATTGGTGGTGTATGCTATGAAGAGGCAAGATTTATTGATGAATTAAATAAAACAATAGATGATGTTCGAATTGTAATCGGTGGTACCCATACAATAAATAGTAAAGGATTCATGGATAACTTAAACGATTTCTCTGGTACGTTGTAGTCATATAATATATAATATATAATATATAATATAGATATTTAGTTAAAACGGGTAAATATATATGTGATTAGTTTATTTGTATACCTTAAAAAAAGATTTTTGCTTAAAAATTAGTTTTAAAAAGAAAAAGAAGACGATATGAATTTGAAAAAAATATATATATACATTTTCACAAATAATTTAAGAAAAATCATTTTGCCAATTATTTAGAAGAGAAGTTAACTGATCTAATTGTTCAACGGAGTCATTATAGCAATTTAATAAGTTTGATTTTAATTCATTTATTTCGTTATTTAGTGCAGAATCTTGCATTTGTAAAAGGTTATTTTTAAATTCTTCTTCATTACTCAAATTTATTTGAATATTTGAAACAAAATCCATTATTGAGAAAATTCTTCTATTCATTTCATTCATATTTATACGTTGACTTGGAATATTTGCACGGAATGGTTTATCTTCAGGAGCTAATGATTTATTGGTATCTTTTTTATCTTTTTTAGTATTGGATCGATTCTTTGTAGAATCTTTAGAATCTGAATTTTCATAACTGTTTACATCAGCTAATGTGCTTCTTTTATTTCTAATTCTTTTATTAGTATGTATATCTTTATCTTTACGTTTATCCTCTAATTTGATTATATTATCACTTTTAACATTTGAATCAACTGTTGGATTAATTTCATTATTATTATCACTGCTTAAACTATTTATATTATTGTAATTGGTATCGTTTATTGAATCTTTTGTATTGGTAACATCAGTAGTTTTGGTAGAAGAATTATGATTAGTGGTATTATTTGATGTTGTAATAGTTTTTTCTTCATTATTATTTGAAATGATATTTCCGATTGCATTATTTTCATCATTATATTCATCATAATTAGACTGGTTTTTCAATTTATTATCATCATCTATATCTTCAGATTTACCTCTTGATTTTCTTAAAGTTGAATGGCGTGTCTCACGAGCTAAAGTTTCATTAGAGCTTATATTTACATCTTCTGGTTGAACTCCACTTTCTTTAGCACTTTCTTCAATTGCCTTTTTTAACATTTCTTCATAATTATAATCTCTAAAATTATAAGAAGGTCTTTTCCTATGTTTTCTACGATGATTATCTATATCATCATCAGGATAATCATCATTTTCCGATTTAGGTAAATCATTTGAAATTTTACTGTTTTTATCTTCAGTATCAGATTTAACAGATTTATGATTTCTTTTCTTATTAAGTTTATTTTTATTATTATTTAAATTTGGATTTGGATTATATTGACTCCTTCGAATATTAAATTTATCAGTTAATAAAGTATGAAATTGAGGTTTACATTTTTCACACCAATATTTATCAGGTGCATTTTCTTCATCTTTGATTCCAACACAATAACCGTGTTGCCAAACTGAACATTTCTCACATTGAATAAAGAAACCTGGATCAGCAGAATCAAACTCCCCATGATTATTTTTTGGTATAAGTAACTCATCACTGCCACATATACAACGAGTAATTTCTTCAATTTCATCTAAATCATTTTGATTGTTTGTATCGACTTGATTGATATTGTCAGATTTTGATCTGGTTGATCTTTTAGATTCATTTACAGAGGATGTTGAAGAGTTGGAGTTTAAACCATTTGCATTTGCATTTGCGTTTAGGGAGAAATCCAAATCGGCGTCAAAATCATCCTGTGAATACTTTGGATGAGTGTTGTGTGTACGTCTAGATCTTCTAGAGGACATGGTAGGGTGATTAGGTAGTTGGTATATGGATATGTGTATGTTAGCAGAAGAAGAAAAAGGAATGCATACAGCAGAAAGTGTTGTTGCTTCTTGGTTGTATTTTTTTTATCACGTTTTGCCTCGATAACGGGGGAAAGAAAAAAAAAATGCTGGACTTTGTTAAAGGTGAACAAACAGAAACGACGTATAAATTACATAGTTGATTTTTGTCTGTTGCTGTTTCCTGTTTTGTGATTGCCTAAGTAGTGAGTTTAATAATGATGACAGACTTTGATGCTGCCGATAAATTAGAGGATGGGAATGGAAATAATACTAGAGCTGAGAGACCAGAAGCTGTTGTTGATGATATAGATGTTAATCGTCAAACAGACACATCGACTGAAAAGGTTGAGAATGCTAATGACAATAGGCAAACTAATTATAATAGGAATAAAGATATGAATAGGGGTACGAATAATAGATATAAATCATACCAAACAGATATTGAATCGTATCCTTCATATTATGAACGTGCAAGGTATAAAAAGAGGAGAACCAATTACAATAGCGGACATAATAGTAGGAATCGTCGTGATAAATATTCAGATGAGAGTAGAACAATTGAAAATACCGATCGAGTAAATAATTTGGAAAATCCAGGGAAAGAAGAAGAAGCAGAGGTTAGGATGATTCCAACAAAAGTAGTTAAACCTGCCTGGATGTCAGACGAAGATTTCAAAATTCAACAAGAATCGATTCAAAGAGCGGTATTACCCGATAATAGAAATCGAGAAAACGTACAAGTTATGGCTAGTGAAGATCAAAGTGTTAAATTGAAATATTTGAAAACTTTAAAAGAAGATAACAAAGATGAAATGGTTAGAGAATTTTATAATACTCAAACATTTAATTCAAGGAAAACAAAACGTACGGAGTCTCAGATTTATAGGTTGAGATCATTTAATAATTGTATTAAATATATATTAATTAATAAATATGGGAAACCCAATGGTAGTATACTTGATTTAGGGTGTGGTAAAGGTGGAGATTTAGCAAAATGGAGTATGATTAATACCAGACAGTATGTTGGTATTGATTTAAGTGATGAAAGTATTAGAGAAGCAATAAAAAGGTATAAGAATGGTAGATATAAATTTCAAGCAGTTTTTGCAACGGGTGATGCGTTTAAAATCGAACTACCTGAAATTTTAAAAGATTTTAAACCTGAAGATATATCATATTTAGAATTCGATAATGTTAGTATGCAATTTTGTATGCATTATGCATTTAGTAATGAAGAGGCAGTTAATAAAATGATTAAGAATGTTAGTAAAAGTTTGAAAATTGGTGGTATGTTTGTTGGTACAATACCGAGCAGTGATTTTATTAAATGGAAATTGAAGAAACTGAAGAAAGATAAAGGTAAAGATAAAGACGAAATAGATAACAGTGAAGTTAAATGGGGTAATTCGGTTTATTCTGTTACATTCCCTGAAGATCATAAGTTTGATTTCGAAAAGGAAAATTTCAAGCAAGTGTTCGGTAACGTTTATAATTATTATTTAAAAGATGCCGTTGATAACGTGCCTGAATACGTTGTACCATTTGAAAAATTCAGAAGCATATGTGAAGATAACAGATTAGTGTTAAAATACAAAAAGAATTTCTTTGACATGTTCAATAACGAGATCAGTAACTACTTCCACCAGTTGCCTGGACCATTGATCCAGTCGTTGCGAATGGCAGATGGTAGATACGGTGTCAGTGGAGACGAAAGAGAAGCGTGTTCCTTTTACCTGTCGTTTGCGTTTGAGAAAGTTTAAAGACGCGCTAATTGCTGTGCATATTTTTTTAGCTTCGGCTTGGCAATATCTTCATGCACGATCGACGATCAGCACATTTGGAGAGATATAAGTAAGCTCGGTTTTCCCCTTTTTTGCATGTTCCCACTTCTCTCGTTGTCACTTTCTAGCTGGGAAAAGGAGTGGCCAGCATTTGTTTAGGTATATATAGATAGTATATTCACTTATTCATATATTTATTTATTCTTATATACACACTTGGTATCATGTTTGTTACGAACGCGTCATATAATAATAGCAATAGCAATCCAGGATTTGGTACCGACTCGACAATTTCGGGACCTTTCAATGTTCAGCATAATCCAAAAGTTAAACATTTGTTATCAAAGTCTCTACTTTCAACGTCCTCTTCTTCTTCATCTTCTCTAATAACAAATATTTCAAATAATCAAAAATTAGATAATAATAAAAATATATATAATAAAAATTCAATTATTGTTTGTATACACCCTTTTAAAGCCGAATTTAAAAATGAGTTATCGTGTTATCCTGGTGATGTTTTAAAACTTGTAGATCCTAAAATTACCAATGGATGGATATTGGCACAATCCTTGTCAACTGGTATAAAAGGTTGGGTGCCCAATGATAATATTAAATTACTAGATTTATTTAACAATGACAATAATAACAATAGCAGTGCCAGTGCCAGTGCCAAATCCAATATAAATATAAATGTAAGTACCAATGGTTTAATAAATGACGCAAATGATGATAATTCAAGTCGTATAACGAATTCAATATCAACTAATAATGAATCAGTTGATTTTGTAACAAATTCAAGAATAACATCAGTCTCAACATCAACAGATTCTAATTACGATAAAAATTCATTATTAGATTATTATTCGAATAATTTAACACCTTCACAATCAATTAATAATAATAATTTACCATTTTCTTCAATTTATTTAGATTCGATGTATTCAGTTGAAAACAATTTAACCAATTTTTGGTATAGAATAGATTTAATATCGTCAGTTAATTCTAATAGGAAAATTCATTTGTGTAGATTTTACAATGAAATTGAGAATTTAAATAAATTATTAATTCAGCATAATAATAAAAGGATAAAAAATTTACCGATATTAGAAGATAATTATAATAATAATAGTAATAAGGAAAACGAATCAAATGATTTATTATCAGTTAATTTATCATTTGTAAATTCATATTTGGATAAATTATTTAAATTTATTCAAAATCAATCGAAAAACTCTATTCTATTTATGGATTTCAATAATTTTCTTAAATGTAAAAATAATGATTTTGAACATTACGTTAATTTGAATGATGATCAAATATTTAAAATATTAAAACCACAGTCCAATGGTGAAATTGAATTGGATTTAGTAGATGATAATAATGATGATAATGAAAGTAATAATAAAGGTAATTTAAATGAAATGCCATTTATATTTAATCCTCCTAAAAACTCAAACTTTAATAAAAGTTTATCAATGAATTCAATCAATTCTAAGCTATCTACAAATACACAAAATTCCAATTCTACAAATACGTCAAAATCTTGTATAGGGAATAACAAAATTAAAATTAAAATTACCTATAATGAAGAATTTAGCATGATTAAAATGAGTAGAGAAGAAATCAATTTTGAAAATTTGAAAAATAATATATCAGATAAAATTAAAGCAAATTATAAAATAACAATTGCTTATAAAAACGAAAATGGAATTTTCATACTTTTGCGAGATGATGATGGTGTAAACAAGGCTTTGGCTTCCAATAGCAGGAAAGTAATAATTAAAGTGATTTAACGACGAAAAGGGAAAAAAAAAAAATTTATGCTTGCTGAGTGGATTTCCCCAGCTTGCAAAGTTTTTTTCTCTCAATTTTTTTTTCTCTTTTTTCTCTTTCTCTTTCGTTTTCCCATTTCTATTTATTTCTCCCTACAGTCAAATTCAAACTAGTGGTTTTATTTCCACGCTTAGCCGTTTTGCGTGTATGTGTGTTTCTGGACAACTAGTTTTAGTTGTGAAATCTGTACTATTTACTAAATATATAACACGATATAATACAATCTAATTTAATGCTTGCCCGTTCCTGTATACAGCTGGACACAGATATGCACGCGTATTACTGAAGCAGCTGTAAATATTTTGCAAATACGGTGTTTGTGATGTATATTAATAATTATTGATTCTAGATCTACACACGATGCATCCCCCCTGTCTATTATGTGTGTAGCTACAGGGTCAACTAGAATATCCCGCCTGAAAAGCTTTGCAGCCAGAAACCAGCAAACTTGATTAAGGTAACATCGTTCGATCAGAATCTACAGGGATTATGCACAGCATATGCCGTATTGGGCAGTTGCACGATCGGTTAAACTGCATTAAACCACGTTAAACCACGTTAAAGCTGCACATTGATGCCAGCACACACTGTGGCATATATACATTATATACTATTTATTATGTATCGTTTGCAGCATGGTTTTCCTTTTTTACAGTTTTCTTATTGAACACAACACATACACTATAAACGGATATTATACATAAAATGTTAGCCCGTTTATTACTGTTATTCCTTTATGTAGTATTTACCCGCTGTTATGGAACCTTGGCTTTATACGCTAATAACGGCCATTCATGGACTTTGTCACTTACTCAACCAGGAGTTGAACACATTTTGGCACAACTAAAGTACGACAATACATCTCTAAGTCTAGACAATACTATAGCATATTCAACTGGTGATGATTCAAATAACAATAATTGGTGTGTATCTTTAATAAATGCAATTGACCCACAATATTCGTTCAACTGTTTTACTTTCTTGAAAGGTAAAATAAGTGAATTAAATACTGGTAATTTAAATATTGATTTGTTTAATAATGAAATTATCGATGTCAATTACTACGTACAGAAAAGTTTATCAAATACAGATAATAATTCCATCACTTTAAACATAGTTCAGAATTCAGTTATTATGCCGAATCCTCAACCAAGGCTAAAATTAATGCAAGGCCAAACACCTCAGCTAGATGTTGGTTCATCAGAGTCTAAAAGAAAAACTCCTAAAAAGAAGAAAGTTGATTTAAAGAAAGAGATCAATGAAGATTTTATAGAAATTATTAAACCTAAAGGTTTATATGGTGATAAGAAAACTTTCATAGAAAAATATTGGCTGTATATAATACCTCCAATGGCAATAATATTCATTATAAAACAATTTTTTTAATCCCCCTTTCCAATTGAGAAGGCAATTTTCTTTTTTTTGTCCTTGTTTTAGTAAATTAAGTTGTTTGTATATGTTGTCACACATCTTTGTTTATTTATCTTTTAAATACACTTATTAAAGGAAACAATTATTTATTGTTTATTCTTTTAATAACATTGTGCATTGCTTAAATGATTAAAATACATTGTATTATATTATTCATATTTTTAAATTTATTTAATAAAGCTTATTGTCGTGGTATTACATCAAAAGTTGGAGCTTCATGTATTTTCGTTGCATCCAACTTTACTTCATTCCCATTTGATTGTCAAATGCCTGATCTTGCATTTAATTGTAGATGTCAAGATCCTTCATTTTTAGGTACTGTAACTAATTGTATTGAATCACATTCAAAACATCCAGACGATTTATCAAATGCGTATAATCAATTAATTAATACCTGTAAAGCTCAAGGTGGTAAATCTTGGGATTTAATAGATTTAATTAAAATTAATCAAAATTCATCTAATTATTTAATGGATTTTGATCATATACCAAATCCAAAATTTAAATCAAATTTAGTTTGGAAAGCTCAAAAAATTTTCAATATTCAAATGAATAATAATAATTTATTAACTAATAATAATAATAATAATAATATCAATAATAATAAGAAATCTCCGATAATTTTTGATCCTTATGCAAATGATAATTCTTATTCTTCTCAATCATTGCACGAAAATGAACGCCAACTGGAACATGAAAATGAAAGCAAAGGTATGATTCAAAATGGTAAAGTTTTAGGTTTTGAAAAAATCCCTAAATTTGATAATATTAAAGAAATTGAAAAAATTGGTATAGAAAATATTTTATCTACAGAAAGATTTATTTTACATAATCCTGTTATCGTACCTGAAAATCTTTATAATATTTCATTTAATAGCGTTTCAAAATTAATTGATCAAAGAAATTTGGCTACAACTTATGGTTTATATATTTATCTTTATTGGAGTTTTGTTTTTTTAATTGCAATAATTGTTAATATATCACAATGGACATCTCCTTATTTTAATAAAAAATTCTCTAAAACAAAATTTGCCCTTTGGTTTAAATCTAAAATTATTTGTCCTCAAATGATTAAACCAAATAAATTAATTAAATTTAGATCTATAGCAAATAATACTTTAAAAGAATTAACAGATGGTCCTATAGGTATGTTTATTGGTTCAAATAGATTAATAGCACAAAATGAGAAAATTCAATTAATTGGTTTACAATTATTAAATGAAAAAGATCCAAAAATTATTAATGAATTAAATTTAAAATTGAAAAAAATTAAAAAAATTAGTTTAAATGATAATAAATTAAATTCAAAATTTAATAGAAATTGTAAAATCAATTATTTAAATTCAATTTATACAATACCTGTTAGAATGCATGCAATTGTTATAATTGGTTATTTAATTTTAAATATTGTTTTATGTTGTATTAATTATGAAATAATTTACCCAAATTCAGTTTTTACTTGTCGTAAAGGTCAAAAATTAGTTTCAATTGCTGATAGAACAGGTATAATTGGTACAGTTCAATTACCACTTGTTTATTTATTTTCAACTAGAAATAATATTTTCTCTAAAATTACAGGTTTATCTTATAGAAGTTTTCAAATGTTTCATAAATGGACATCAAGAATTGTTTTCATTTTATTAATTTTACATTGTTCATTTTATTTAATGTTTGTTAATGTTAGAGGTGATTATATTGAAAGATGGGGTTTATTAAAATGGAGATGTGCAAATACTGCATTTGCAGCAATATCAATCACAATGGGTTTATCATTTATAAGAAAATTAATTTATGAATGGTTTAAATTTTCACATCAATTATTATTAATAATTTTTTCAATTGGTTCATTATTACATTGTTTAACACTTGGTTGGATTGAATATTTAATTATTGCTTATGTAATTTGGATTTTAGAATATATTATAAGATTTGGTAAAATTATTTCTTCAGGTGGTATATTAAAAGGAGAATTTAATTTAATTTATGATACTAATACAAATAAACCACATTCAATTAGAATATTAATTAATCATTCAGGTTGGTGGAAACCATTTCCTGGATGTTATTGTTGGATTAATATATTAAAATATGATATGTTTTGGGAATCTCATCCATTTACTGTAATTAGTACAATATCACCAGAAAATTATAATCAATTAGTTTTCATAATTAAAATTAAAGATGGTTTAACTAAAAGATTATCAAAATATATTTCTAAACAACCTAATAATAAATGTTATATTAATTTATTAATTGAAGGACCTTATGGTAATAATTTACCATTTAAACAATATGATAAATCTATATTAGTTGCAGGGGGTGTTGGATTATCAGTAATTTATTCAATTGCAGTTGATTTAGCTCAAATATATAAAGCACAATATTTAAGAGGTAAAAGAGATCAAAATTTAGAAAATATTAGTAATAATAATAATAATAATAGTAATAGTAATAGTAATGTTAACAGTAATAGTAATTGTAGTAATAAAATTATTTCATTGATTTGGATTATACCAAATTTTGAAAGTTTATTAACGTTTAAAAAGGAAATTGAAAATTTACAAAAATTTAGTGAATTAATTGAAGTTCAAATATTTATAACTAGGAAATTAAAAGAAATTGAATTACAAGAAATTATAAATTTAAATAATTTAAATAATCCATTAGGTTATGTTAGTAATATTTATGAACAAGAAGGTATTAAAGGATTTGCAAGTGCTTTAATTAAAAGCGCTAATCAATCTATGAATAACACTACAAGTAGAAGTAATACTGATTTTCTTGATAATGATATTTTAAAAGAGAAAATAGATAATGAATTTGAACAAGAACAAGAAAGTGGAGATGAAAGTGGAAATGGAAATGGAAATGAAGATATTGAAAATGGTATGAATAACTCGATAATAATTAGAGAGCAAAAAATGCAAGCGGTTAATTTTCTTAAATGGTTAATTGAGAATAATGGCAAGCAGATAAGTATCAATTTTGAAGATAAGCCATTTTTAGAAGAAGAAATCTGTGAATTTGTTGTAAAGAATGAAGTCAGTGATGGTAGCATTTCGTTGATAGCATGTGGTCCACTTCAGCTGAATGCTGACGTAAGATTGGCGGCAGTGGAAAGTCTCAAGCGCGGAGTGTGTGTAGATTACTACGAAGAAGAGTTACTTTGGTAGGTGTGTCTTTCTCTTAGACTTGGTGATTCTCTGCTTTGTTAGCATTTGTAAACAGGTATAGATGGGAGATATTAAAAGCTTTAAAAACATAGGTGAGGATGTTTGGAAGAACCATACAGTTAAAATAAATAGTGAATTGTTTACTTTAACATATGGAGCATTGGTTGCGCAAATATGTCGTGAAGAGAAATACGATTTTGATAAAGTTAATAAACAATTATTTGACATGGGATATAATATTGGAATCAGGTTAATTGAAGAATTTTTATGCAAAAGTAATTTAAATCGTTGTAATAATTTTAAAGAAACTAGTGAAGCTATTTGTAAAATTGGGTTTAAAATGTTTTTAAATATTATACCAAATATAACATATTGGAGTAACGATGGACGTACATTTCAAATTAACTTAAATGATAATCCATTATCTGAATTTGTTGAATTACCTGATGAATTTGATGAAATTGATTACGATGAAATCAATGACGATTTAAATAATTTGAATTTTAAAGATAATAATGATGAAGATGAAATAAATAATTTATTAAATCATAAAAATAAAAATAATGCTAGAAAAGATTTATGGTATAGTAATATATTATGTGGAGTTTTAAAAGGATGCTTAGAAATGGTTCAATTGGATTGCGATGTTACTTTTATAAGCGATATATTACGTGGTGACCCAAATACTGAAATTAGAGTTAAGTTATTACAAGTATTAAAAGACGAAATCCCTGATGGTGATGAACAATAAGTTAAGTCGCAATTTAAAAATAAAAAAATAAAAAGGAGAAATGTCATACAATTTTTTTTTTTCTTTCTTTCTTTCATTTTCTTTTTTTCTTTTTTTTTTTTGCTGCCATATAATCATGTATATTTGAATATGTATCAGTTTTCAATAAAGTCTTGGTTTATCGTTCTTCGCCAGTATATCTGACTGTCAGGTAATGTAGATAAGGTTCAAGAATGAAATCATCATTTGTATACAATCATATTTAGGGAATGATTATTGAGTAAAAGAAAAGAAGGAGAAAGAAAGGATATAAGAAAAAAAAAGGAAACAGGATTCAGTCACCCATAACTGCTGTTCAGGGCCAGTTCCATGCTCAAGAGAAGAAGAAAAAAAGAAAGAAAGAAGAAGAAGAAGAAGAAGAAGAAGAAGAGGAAAAATTTTTGTTCTGTTTTGGCGCTGGAAAAGTCGCGTCTTTTTCCTGTTCGTTTTGCGAGATGTTTTCGTTTGTGAAAAGTTTCTGCAGATACGTGAAATGGGCTTATGAGGTTGTTGTGCAGGTACGGGAACCGGAACAGGTACAGGTAGGCTCAATGACTGACGAACGTAGCATCATCAACTATTTTGGAGTCGATGTGGATTCGGATATAGAGCAAGAGCAGGAGCAAGGAGGGGAGAAAGCAATGGGACAGGGAAAAGGTACGGAACAAGCATCAGAATTGGAATCAGAACATGAACAGGAGCAAGAACAAAAACAAGAACACGAACACGTACACGTACAAGGACGAGAACAAGAACTACACGTAGGAAATGAATTGGGTGTTGATTCCGGAGAGGTAAATATTGATACTAGCAAGAAAGATAATAAAGATACTGTTGAATCATCAAATTTGGATAATCATGTCAATATCGGTGATAATCACAATACTGAAATTAACGATGAAACTGAAAGTTTAAATACAACAGACTATGATTACGATTATGATTATGATGACGGTGAAGATGATGAAGATGATGCTAATTATTTGAATCTACGTTTACCGGATATAGAACTTTCTGATACTTCAAGTGGATCTGAGAATGCCACTGATAACGAAACTATAAATAATGATGATTCACAAAATGATAGTAAAAATGTAAATAATACAAATAACTCAAATGACTCAAATGGTACAAATGATCTAAATAATATAGCTGATAAAGACGATGCCAGTTTAATTGAAAATAAAACTTTAAAAAACTCAAATGATGGAAAATCCAATAAAGATATTGAAGGCATTGATAATGATCAATCTAACATTAAACCTGTTTCAGCAATTGAAAATAATCATGAAACATTTGTTAATAATGCAGATGAAACTCATAGTTTTATATCAAGTTATGAATATGATGAAACTGATTATGATGAAGATTTGAGATCTTTTGTTACTAATGATGATAAAAAATATGAGATTGGTCATGAAATTGATCATGAAATTGATAATAATTCAATTGAATCTAACAATGAAAATACTGAAGATGATTTAACGGATATAGATTATTCAACTGATATTGATGATAGTAGTATAGATACTCAAAAAAATGATAATAATGATAAAAATATAGATAATTTATCAACGAATACAAATATTAATAATGATGAAAAAAAAATGGATAATAATAATAGAAATTCATCAAATGTAGAAATTTTAAACCATGAAGTTGAAGCAATGAGAGATCAATTTATTTTAACTGATAATAAATCAATAAATAGATCGAATTCTCAATTAACTGTTACAGGTTTTGGTAATGTAACTGATTCAAGTTTCCGAAATACTCAAAGTTCAAATGATAGTAATAGAATAAGTTCAAATAGTAGTAGTTTACCTTCAACTAGTTTATATACAACAAATGAAACTGTTAGTACAAAATCTATTATACAATCGAATAATTCTAAAATTTCAAATAATTTATTAAAAGGACAATTGTTTAATGACGATTTTAAGAAAATTCAAGGTTTTAATATATTAGATGATATATTTAAAGATAATACAAGTGCAACAGATATTATATCAAAATTAAAGAAAACTTATGAAGAATTAAATGAATACGATTCAGGAGTTCATGATTGGTTATTAATTAATAGTAAAAATAATGAAAAATTTACAAATTATGATTCAAAATTAGGAGATCATGTAACTGAAGCTATAGCTAATAGTGATGATTTTAATAGGAATCATTTTACAGGTAATATAGGTGATACAGTTCACGATTTTGGAGAATTTAGTGAAAATGTTAATAAAATAGTTGACGCTGTTAAAGATGCGAAAATTGTTGGAGTTGTTAAAGATGCAAAATTTGTTAAGGAAACAAATTATAAATTGAAAAAAGGTAGTAAAACAATTATAAGGAAAATTAAAAATAAATATAAGGATGGTTCCAAAACTACAGAAATTAAATAAAAACTGAAAAAATGATTAACATGTACATTATAAACTAGCATATATATATATAAATATATATAAATATATATAAATTAAGTATGAAAATTAGTTACTATTTACATTATTGGTTTTTAGAAATTAAATCTGTACCTATATTTCTAACAGCTTCATCCATTAATTCTCGTATTGCATGACAACCTTTTATACCTAAGTCTATCATTTTCTGTAATTTATCCATTGGTATTTTATTTTCCATTAATAAAATATTAATTTTATTACAATCACCTACAATACCTATTGATAAGAAACTTAAATCATTTTCTTCAATTGAATTAGTATCTAATAATGCAAGATTATCATAAAGTGAAACGTTTATAGCACTTATATAATCATACATTTCAATACCTGCATCAATTAAAGCTAAAGTTGCAGCATTAACACATGCAGGTAATAAACTACCATCTAATTGTAAAACAGTTATTGAAATTTCAATTATAGTACGTGAATATTTTTTTTTAATAATTGTTTGCTGAAATGCTCTTTTCAATATAATTGATAATTCTGATAAACGACGATCATTTCTTAAACGTTTCCTTCTATCAATTGATGAATAAGGTGGTTGAATAATTGAAACGGAAATTGTTGGTTCATTTGAGTTCGATGAATTTGTATTGTTCGAATTCGATACTAGAGTATCAGAAGGACCACGAACTAAACATAAAATTTTGGAGTTACCTTGTGATATATAAGCTGAACCATCAGATGAATGTGGATGTGTATTTATTGAACAGTTGAATGCACGTAGTTCGTCGTATCTACGACCATCAACACGAAGCCCTTCTGGAGAGAACAGCTCAAATCTAGACATGTTTTATTTAGTTATAGATATTTGATTTAGCTGATATGATATCTGTTTTTTGTCCACAATGATAAAATCCAAGGAAAAGTGTGCCTGCTGTGACAAAACGATACCCTTTACTGTTGTTCTTGTAATAATTCAGTAACTAAAAGGGAAAAAAGTTCAAAAGAAAAAAAAAAAATTTTTTCCTTTTTCTGTTTCTCATACAATGAAGAATACCGGTTTCAAGTGTTTGTGGTTACGGGAAGTAGAGGGACAGCAGGGGTTGTGACTCTGGTTTAGCTGCTGGTGAATTCTGTGTTGTTTGTTTTGATAGCACAGCTGAATAACAGGCAAACTTGGCAATTACTAGCATGCATCCTTATTGCATTGTAAACTGTATACAGCTACACTACCTGTCTGTTTTACGTAATTCACAAGATCAAAAATACAAAACTGGTACAATGATTGCACATCTGCAACACGTTTCATTGGTGTTACTTTTTTTATCCTGTTGGTAGCGTTTGCATAAACGTTATGTCACAGTTATGTAGATTTATGGTTCAAAAAAAAAGCTATAAAAAGTATATATATGCATTCATGTGCTGAATTCGTTCATTCCAAATACTATACACTGTCGTAGCAAAGCAGCATCAACGGCTAATATAGAGAGGAATATAATCCCCATGCCTATTATCCCTGGCTGTATCTTGGCACGTTCTGCTATGTAGTAAAAATTCAGCAACGATTTCTTTAGTCCTAAAAATACAGTGAATATACTCAACCCGCAGATGAACATGCAAAGAGGACGGACAAAATGGATGTAATCGTGTCGGACCTCTTGATATCGGCGGAGTGTCTTATCGTAGTTCTCACTATTAACTCTGTCGTGGTGAAGGATATCCAGAACTGATTGGATGATCACCTGGAGTATGACCTGGGTTATCGAAAAGGAGGACACCAAAAGGGTCGTTGCACAACGAACGTATGCCAAAAACGACCTTTCGTTGGCTAGCTCGTCTCTGGTAAGGGAGTTCTTGTTAGCATAGTGGCAGAACAGCTTCGTCAGCGTCTTCTTCACGGCCATTTCACCAGTGTTGGTGGCTGAACAAACAGTGTGTGGTGCATGTGACACTGTGTGAAACAGAAACAGAAACGAAAACAAAAACACATTTTTATTGTTCTTTTTCATGATCATGATCATGTTCATGTTCATGTTCATGTTCCTGCTCTTCTTCTGTCTGGTAAACAGTGCTCTGCTGTATAATGATCGGTACAATGGTGTTTGCTGATGTCATGGCCAACTGCAACGTCACATGGGACTCCGTCTGGGCGTTCCTGGGCTACCTCAAACAAATCTTCATATACTTCAACTTTACTATGGCAATGCTCATATTTGTCCCGTATGTCAGTTTGATAGGCTTGGATCTAGTGGTGTATATTTGGAGAATCTCTTTTGAATATGGAGCTTATCTACTCACCATTTTCTTCAAAGGATCTGCTTCCAAACTGAAAACTACTTGATTATTCATCCCCTGTCCTACCCCCCACTCTATTTCGTCTCGTTGCTGTATTTTATCTACTCATTCATAGTCCACGTTCCACAACATTAAAATCACATATCTATACATATACTCTATTCTTCTCGTTAAAATTTATTAAAGGACTCTTTCTGGTTATTTCATTATGGGTCAAGTCAAACGGTATGCTCATCATAACGTTTGATCTTGTCATCTGTCCCCCCCCGGTTACTTTCAATTCTTACAATGTTACAATTTTACACACCTTTTTTTTCTCATGCATCAAGCCTTGTGTGTGTATACTCTTTTTTTGTTACTACCTTTATTTAATTCCTGTTACCCATTTATATCACATCTACATTTGTCTATATATATATATATATATATATATAATGCAATCGCCAACACTCTGTTGAACTCCGTACCCTAAACGTACTCTGAAACAAGAAGAAACAACTGCTAGAAACTGGCAAAAACTGATGCGCCACCACAGAGGCAATTATCTATCTATATTTGTATATGCACACTATAAAGCTAACATTTTGTTCTTGTATCCACTTCCTCTCTTCCAGTACACCAGCAATTGAACTACAGAATGGCACAAGACGATAAACTGCAAACTGTTATACCTGAGCCTGAGGCCATTAAGCCAGGAAATGTCGATGATGAACTCGAGAAAGTTAACAATAAACCTGTAAATGACGATACTAAAGACGATGCAGATGATGACGATAAACCACCTCCAGTTTTACCTAAAAGACCTACAAGTGATGATTCAAATACTAAGAAATTATCACAAACCGAAATTACTATTTCACAATTAGTCGATATCTTTCCCACAGTTGATCTCAAATATATTAAAATGGCGTTGATTGCCTCAGAAGGTCGTTTAGAACCTGCTTCTAATGCATTGCTCTTTTTATCAGATCCAAATTCTGGTATAGAAATTCCTCAACATCCTGTTTCAATATTAGAACAAAATTCTTCAAATGTTCAATATAAAGATGATGAGGCATTGGCTAAACGTTTAGCTAAATCTTATGAGAAAAAATCAAAAAAATCACCTTATGCTCCAAATGATAAAATTAAAAGAACTCCAAGTATGAGCAGTAATCATAAAGTCTATAACGATTTTGGTGATGATGATGACGGTGAAGATTTATATGATACTTTTAATAAAAATTTAAATGAAGCAAAACAAATTGTTGGTGGTTGGTTTGGTAATGTTAGTAAAAAATTACAAGAATCTTTAGATGATTCTGATAAAACTAATAATTATCAATATAATCGAAACCCTTATAAACCTCAATACGTTCAAAATAGAGATGAGCAACTTGATAAAAGATATTATCGCCAGAATGATAAAGCCTATGATGATGATTTAATTATTGATGATGACGATGATGACGTTCCAAGATTACCACCTCGTAAATCTGCTACTAACCAATTGTATTCTGCTGTTAGTAATTCTAAAATTCCAGATTCAAAAGCTGAAACTACCATTAAAATGAATGTTAATGATGACGATGACGATGATGAATTATATACTGTATCAAGTTCCAAAATTACAATGAACAAAGCATCCAAAGAAAAGGATCAAATAGAAAAGGAAAAAGAGGTGAAAAAAGATGAGATTGCAGAACCTGCATCCGACGTTTTCGCAGTTGATGATAGTGAAGATGACACTGAGTCAGATAGTAAAACAAATGATAAAGCTAAAAAGGACGAAAATGATAAAGAAGAAAAAAAATAAGCTGCGTTTACTGAATAAACTACCGTTGTTTGATTTGATTTCTTTTTTGTTTACTTGTTTGTTGCTCTTTTTCAATTAATAACATAATCAAGCTTTAACTCTGGCCGTTTTTTTTTTGGTTTAGGGTATTTATCTTTTCAAATTTCTAGTATACGATTTTATTTATCAGTTAATATATATATATATAATCAAATATTTATAATTCTTTTACATTAACAAGATTTCTAGGCTCTATTGTAAAGATATCCTGTATCAGTAAAAGTATCTTCCCAAAGTATTGTACGCAGTACACCTTTTAAGATTTCCACTTGGAATGGTTCGTATGGAAACACTTCACCATCTACACTAATAAAACATTCTTTATGTGCTCTAGGTATTAGTCTATATGCTTCGACTTTAAAATGCTCAACGCAATCTTCCCAGACGTGAGTACCTTTTTCTAAAGATAGTAATGCATTAGCTGTCGAAACAAAATTAGATCTAAAATCAAATGCTACAACATCAATTGATCCATCCGCTGGTAATGCAGCAGGGAAAAAATTGGTAGTTGCTGCAATGTATGGCATTTTACCTGCATAAAAAATTCTCATATTATCAGTTAATCCTTTATTATAAATTTCCCAATCATCTGGCAAATTATTAAAAGATGTAGAATTTTTAAAATTTTCAACATATTTTAATTTAAAATCTTCTTCAGTTAATTTTATCAATTTTGAATTCATTAATGTATTATCTATTTCAGTTGAAATTGAATCTTTATATGTGCTATTCTTAGTACTATCAAATAAACTATTTTCATTATTGTTATTTTCATTTAAATGATTTTTATAATGGTTACAAATTTCATGATTATCTTTACATTTTAATTTGACAGCCAAATCGCAAGGATATTTATGGCGTGCTATCACTTCATATGCAACACCTAGATCAAATCTAATCGATCCAATTGGCCTGATCCATTCAGTACCAATATCGGCCTGAGCTATAGCACCATAAGTTTGTGATAAAAATGATACAATTGTTTCATCATTTGATTCTTTACTTATAGCCATCAAATCACATTGAGCAGATTTACCTTTTAAAATTCTTAATGCAGCAAGTGATGCAGAAGTTGCACCTAAACATGATAATGACATTGCATTACCTGAACCACCAGGAGTTTGAACAATATTTATTTTAGAAAATGCATCAGCACGATCTTCACGTTTATAAAATCCATTTATGACTTCATATGGTATACCATCCCCTGATGCACATAAAATTGTATCAAAATTTTGGATATTAACATTACGTGCAATTTCCATTGCGTGACCAGAATATTCTGTAAGTTGAACAGTCAATTGACAATGTGCAGATTCTAAAATCGGTTTAACTTCTTTGTTATAAATATCAACCGCTTCACCTTTACCACTATGAGGATTGATTAAAACTAAAATTGATTGTGGATTGAATTTGATTGATGATGACTGTTTAAAATAGTTAGGATATGAATTTTGCAAAATTATGTTTATTAAATCATCAGTTTGTTTAAATACGTTTTGATTTTCTAATTGGATAGTTAAAATTTGGGTTGCAGGATATATACTCCTTTTCGCATCTTCATATGGTAATATAAATTCTTCCTTCAAATTTGGTAATTGAGATAAAAATGGATAAGCGTATGTTATTTCAACTTCATTTGGTTTGCCAGAATTTGTAGGTTCAACCCATAAAATATCAAAAAACGGTAAAAAGCTTGACATTGCATTAGATGATAAAAACGATGAGGTTGAAGTTGATCCAGGAGTACAGCATGCCAATGGATTTTTAGGTTCATAGTTGTTCGTAGTCAAAAGCAAAGGCTGGCCAGAGAGCCTTAAGCCTTTCTGCTCTAGATCTAGAGTAGCTTTCATGTTGCTGTATATATTGTGTCTATCTTAGAGCAAACCAATAGAAGCGTATGTGTTTGTGAACTTCAATGTACGTGATAAAATAAGCCAACTCTACCAAAAAAAAAGCTGTTAGAGCGCAATTTGCAAGATAAAAAATTAACGTCAGCTACAGGATTCGAACCTGTGCGGGCAGAGCCCAAAAGATTTCAAGTCTTTCTCCTTAACCACTCGGACAAACTGACACTTTTTTCCAGTTAATATCCTAGCATATATTTGGCTACTCTATTCAGTTTGGCAAAACATTTTAAAAGCTGAATTCTTAGCTTTTAGTTTTGGTTAAAAGAATAATTGCCCGTAATAAAAAGCTTGACAATTTATTACTAACAAGAAGATCGCATAATAACATTTATATTGCAAAAATATAAATATGTGATTACATAAGATTGATAATTTGGATGTCGGTTTCGTTTTATTTATAAATATTGATGATGAGTTTGTCAAAATATTGCTTACCTTTAAAACCGGTTCCCTTAATACCATCCATATCCTTCCAATCCAATTTGATCACCATGTGATTTTTTTCAATATCTTTGCCAATTACCAGCTCCATTGGTAAGTTGAAGCCCAATGACTGATATGATTTTAATACTAAATGCTTATACTTAACAACAACAAAGACATCGTCTTTGACAGTACACTGACATGTAATCGTTTTATTTATAGCAACTTTACAATCTTCGAAAAGTTGTTGAATTGAAAAGTCGTCTTTGAAGCAACCAATACTGACTGTTACCTTTTTTTTGGATTTTAAATCACCATCATTACATTTTAAAATAAACTCACCAATTCTCCATTCAGGATTAGATTTAGTTAAATTTTGATAAATAATTGATATTTTAGGATCGTTTAAAAGACATTCCCAATATTTTAACATTTTTAACTGTGAGTTTATTTTTACACCAACGTTGTACAAGACTCTTCTTTTTATAAAAATATTATTTGCCATATCCGGTGTAACAGAACAAAAAAACATCAAGAGACCGCATACTAGAGTCCCTGTCCTTCCTTTGCCATGTTTGCAATGAATGAAAACACCACTTTGTTTTTTTCTTAAAAAATCCACAATAACATGAAGTAGCTCAATAAAACTCTTCATCGGGAATGAACGGTAATCTAACCAATGTATCCATTTGAGGCGAATTTTACTTGTATATTCTTGATTTATATCATATGGTTTTTTTTCGCCAATTAAATCAACAATTAACGTTTGGCCAAATGTAGTTGCTAAGACACTTAAAGTTTCCTTTAAATTGGTTTCTTTTGTGGTTATACTTTTCTTGTTTAGTGAATACTGGGTGGGATTTGACCCCACAATTAGGTTTGGTAAAATAAAAAACAAGTCCAACCCAGGCTTAACCTGCTTATGTCCAACACTTGGGATAGTATCCATATCATTTATTGTTCTGATAAAAACCGGCACACACACTTTGCCTTGGCATGATCTTGCTATGTGTCGAGAAGTCTCATATTTCGAGCCTTCATTTTTACTTGATATACCACAAGAGATAAACTACAGTGTGGAGCAGGGGCATCGTAAAACCATCAAGAAAGCAGGACACTATTATGTAGCAGAGAATACCCATTTTAACCCTATATTTAGTAGTTATCTGGTTTCACAATATTCTGTGACCGTGCAGTAATATTTTTCGGTTTCAAAGCTTGCTTTCTGAATCACCAGGCAGCTTATATGAAACTACTGCTACTGTATTTTTTCAATGTCATTTCCGTGTGTGGATAGAAAAGAGAACATTTAAAAAGTTTCAACCTGCATGGAAAGCCTTAAAAGAACAAAAACTTTCTGCCTATTACTCAAATATTTCCTATTTGGGCAAGCAAAGATAGCATCAGAAACCAACTATTTCCTAATTAGGTAATCTAATTGGCATTCCACGGATTTTTTCATGATAGCCTTGATTTGATCATCAACTGTTTCAGAATTTAATAGCTGAAAATACAATATTTTCCATGACGTCTGAAACAGTTGATTCTATTTGAAAACTAACAGTTAATCTTAAATATCAAACTTTGTTTTTCTATTTAAAGAACTACATTCCTTCAGTTTTATGATTGATTTTTGAGTCTTTCTTCTCTTTTATTTCTTAAATCAAAAAACAACAACCAAACACAATTAACATAATATTAATAATGAAATTCTCTACTTCCGCTTTAGTTTCAATCTTCATGGCTGCTTCCGTTATTGCTTCCCCAATGGCAAACGCTGATGCTAATGCTGCTGCAAATGCAGATGCTGAAGCTCAACCAAAATTAATGTGGCACAGATGGATCAGAGGACAAGCTATGTATTAAATTAAATACTCGGGCACCTTTTGATCCACATCTTTAATATTTGAAATTTTAAATCGTTCACTTTATTTTATTTTATCTTATTTTATTTTATATTTTATATATCCAACTATATAACCATATTTTAATCCAATATATTGCTAAATCTTTCCCAAATTTATAATTTTTTTGTTGGAACCTGTTTAGAACTATCTGTTTAATTATCACTGAAAAAGGCCTAAACGGAAGATTAATTTTTTTTTGTAATTACTCACTGAAATGAGTAACTGATTCTTACATATACTTTTCTTTAAATCCAATTATTATTAAAATTAACGACATCTTGTTTAAAATCACAGCAGCTACGTAAACTGCAAGTTATTACCACCCAGTTAGCCACATAATAGCCATATTTTTTTCAATTTTTTGAAATTCATGTCTTCACTCAATCTGTTGCGACATATACAATTTGATTTTTTATTTATAAAATTTTTTATAGACAATTAATGGTACATTTTATTTATACAAAATCAGGCTAATAAATGTTCTAATGATTCACCCATAAGTTCTTCCATAATCTTTGCAAGGCCTTCACGAACTTCCCTTTGAACGTCTTCATCATCATCTTCCAACAATTCTGCAACAATAGGAACAAGTTGTGGTAATAAACTTAACCATGATTCACCAACACGCTTGTATATGGTTGTAAGTGCTTTGATAGCCCAATACTTTTCTCTAGATGATGGCTCAACATCACCTAATACACGCATATGTGATATAATAAGCTCATTCAAACGTTTGTTATGGTCATCTGACGATGATACATCTTGAGCTAATGCGCAAATAGATTTAACAAGATGTTTACCAATAGAATCTTCAATATTTGAAAGTTGAGATGTGAGTCCTTCTGAGATTGCATCAAATCTAGTATTAACTTGCCAATATTCTGTTTGATCATATTTAAATGATGATGTAAGTGATAATATGACTAGTCTACGTAATGAAATATTAACCAAAGTTCCGTCTTTAAACTTGCCCAAAAGTTCAACAGTTGATTCAAGAATATAACTATAATATGTGGTTATAATAGCTCTTAAATTTTCTTGTAATTTATTAAAAAATTTAAAGAATGATTGCAATCTATCAACCTCACTAATATTAGTAACAACACCTTCACCATCAAATGCCCATCTAACAATTGAAGCTAACAATGGTCTGAATGCTTTATCATTTAATTTCATAACATATACAATACCACAATTGTAAATCATTGATTCAATTCTACCAACGGTGTTAACATCAAATTTGGATATTGCACGATATTCTAATGCATTAGTTAAAAATCTGAAGAATAAACTTGCTTCTGAAACTGCAGCAGATTTATTCATTTTTTCAACAGTGTTTTCCATAGTACCAATGAATAAACCTAATGAGATAACATTTAATGTAGCAACAAAATTCCAAAGAGAACATAACGAATTAATTACAATCTTAGAATTGATATATTCAACAATAATATCCAAAACGTTGGATCTAATTGAATCTGCAACTGCATTGGCTCTGAATAATGTTTTCAAAATATCTTTAATATTTGGAGTTAAGAAGCTAGGAATTTTTTTCACTAAAGTTGAAAAGAATACTGTAATCGATATTTGAATCAGCTTTGATGATTCTTGATTGCTTTCTAAACATTTATCAAAAATTTTGAAAATTGGTGGAACAATTTTGGGGAATAATCCAATCATTTTGATACCAACAATAACTACAATACTGGTAATACAGTTAATGGAAGAGATTGTAAGCTCTGGTGATACATTATTGATTAAACCGCAATCACCAACAATAACAGATAGGAATTTGACTAGGCGTGAAGGCTCAATATGTTCACCAAATCTATGGAATAATGTTGCCATAGTATCCAAACATGCTTGCGATAACTCAACATCAACATTTGATGAAATTTTAGCTTCAAGTGTTGGTATTAATAACTCGATACCTTCATATGCATATTCATTATCAGTATGCTCAAGGTTAAATTTAGTTGCAGTAAGTGTAATTAATGATTTCATAGTTTGTAATGAAGTATCAGGTGATAACAAAATTTCATTGACTGATTTAGAATAATATTCAATTGGTAATAAATTCAAAACATCACCTAATAATTTATAAAATTTACTAACAATTTCAGCATCTTCATTATCATTACTTAAAGAATCAATCATTTCTAATAAATGTTTGATTAAGCCAGAGAAACTTTCTAAAAGGTTTTCAGTATTTCTTTCTTCTAAAATTTGGGATGCTATTTTCAATCTTAATTTTGGAATTCCATTAGCACTTTTAGCATCTGTCAAAGCATGTCTTATAAATGAAACCAACCCTTTCCTCCAGTTATATAACCCACTTTTTGACATAGAGACTATTGAAGGACCAAAAATAACTTTTGATGATAATTCTTTGAATTTTGAAGAATCTTTTTCAACTGGTTCTGATGGTAACGCTTTCCACAAATCTACAAATTTTCTAACAGCTTCTAATTCTTCAATTGCAGAAAAAGACTGTAAAAAGACTGTAGCAAAATCAACCAAAGCAGAACAATCACCCATTCTATGTTTCATATATGCATTAACATGTTGTTGACCACATAAAAATAGAATCAAATGAATGGAAAGATCAGCTCCAAGGGTACGTGCTAATGTTGTAAATAGACGGACACGTCTATGTCTTGGAACATGTAAGAAAGCACTAACAAATGATGTTAATAAAAATTCAATTTCATCAACTTTACCATATTGTGCCGCATTAGCTAATGCAGGAACAACGCAAATAATTGTTTGTTCAACAACATGACCAGAAAATTCATCATCTTGACGAATAGTATGTGCACCCATAAATGTGAAAATTGGCATAACAGAATGTAATACAAGTTCAGGTGATAATGATGCAAGCGATGCAATAACAAGTAATAATTTATTTTGAACTTGAGGTGAATCTGAAGCTCTAATAGAAGAAACAACAATATCGGCTCTAATCGAAGATGCATCCTTTATTGGTAAGTTTAGTTCTTTAAGCTTTTCGATGATATTTTTTAAACATGATGCAATTGTTTCTTGAGCATATAAAATCGGTAATTTACCATCTTTTCCTAATGTTTCTAAATCATCTAAGACAATGAAAATGATTTTCAAAAGTTCAAATGATGGTTCAAAACTTTGTTGCTTGGTAAAAAAATCCAATACTTCCAATAGCATTGTTACTTTTTTCAAATGCGATGAAGCAATTGATGAGACTTCATCCTCTTTCATTGCTTGTCTTGTTGATTGTGATGAACGTCTTCTTCTCTTTGGAGGATTTCCTTGAGATGATGCTTGATTTGTGGTATTTAAAGTACAATTTTTCAATAAGGAAACAAAAATAGGTGTAGTTAATTTGACAGATTCTAAAACTTCAACAGGATCATAGTTTACGGTATTTTCTGACATATATTCTTCAAGTGCAAAATTTATGACTTTTAATTGGTAATCAAATTTCAATGTAGGTAAGATTTGGATTGTACGATCAACCGCAATCTTAGATAATTGTTCAAATGGGGAAGCCATAGCAGATTGTAAGAAGTCAATAGCAAATTCATTTTTCTCTTTTTCGGAGACTAATGAAAGTAATGTAGTTTCTAACTCATATGAATTAAACCCGATCCTATTACATTTTGTAACCCACTCACCTCTGTTGGAAATATATTCTTTTATTAAAGTTTCAAATAAATTAGAAAGAGGTGAAATACCTTTGACATTAGTAGCACTTTTAGCAGCAATTCTAATTAAATCGTTTTTAATATTTGGAATTGGAACATATAATGCATGTGTAGTAAAAAAGGCAACATAAACTTTACCCAACTTTTTATTTGATAATAAGGATTCTAAACATGGGAACAAAGCATGATCGTCAACTAAAAAGTTTGGAATATTTGAATTTAAAATTTCCAATAACGATTTTGAATCTTTTGGTGAAACCAATGCAACTTCGGATGATTTAGTTCCATAAATATTATCAATCAATAAAATAGTTTTAGCTGTTTCTGATTTTGATCTTTCATATAAACAAGAAATCAACTCACCTGCTTTTCTTCTGATATGTGAATTTGAATTAATCAAAAGGGTTACTACAATTGGTAAAATAGTAGAGGTCAATGTTAAAGAATCTAATTGGTTGATTAATTTGATCAATTCAGAAATTGCAAAAATTCTTGATTTAAGGGGAGAATTAGTAGCTGATAATCTTAATAGAAATGAAATAGCTGCAGATGAATTAACAAAAGAAACAGATAAAAATAATTCTGAAGAGTTGTTCAATATACTTTTCAAAAACAAAGCTTGAAGTAAAAGGTATTTCTCATCAACTTCTGTTTCATCTGATAAATAAGATTCAACAGCAAATTTATTGGATTCATATGTAAACTTCAAATCTTCATCCACCTCAAGATTTTGAATTTGAATAACTTCATCATCATCATCATCTTCTATGTTTTGCTCTAAGCTCGAATCAATTAAAGTAGTTTGAACCATCATCTCAAGATTTGATAAAGAAATATCCAATCTTTTTAATGTCTCCAAAAACAATACATGATTTTTCTTGATTAAAAATTTCAACAAAGGAATATAATTGATAGTATCAGATGAGTTTTTATTAGTAATAGCTTTAAGTAATTCTGTAGTTAATAAAGAAAATTGTTGATTTGTAAAGTCAATATTTGAATTTTGAAGATTATTTAACATGGATTCATTAATATTTGTATTGTTTATAATAAGAGATCTTAAGTATGAGCACATAAATTTACCGTTATTTTTAATTGAGCTCAAGAAATTCAAATAAACATCATTTTCATTTGTTAACAAGTCTGAAGGTAATAAATTTAATAGTTTTCTTGGTAGAGGATCCGATCCTTTTTCTTGAATGGACTGTAATAATTTTATGGAACAGCTGAAAGAATTTAAATCTGCATTGCTCGAAGAAGTAGACGATAATAAGACAGTTTCAACAGAAGCTAAAACAAGTTCTCTTGATAATGGAACTGCAGCAGCAATAACTACTAAAATTGTATAACCACTAACTTTTGATTGTTTATCAGATGCTGCTAATAAATGACTTACACATTCTAATCCATACGGAATATAAGCTTTCAATTTATCCGAATTTGATGAAGAAAGATTTGCAATAGTTGCAATGGTGGTTGAAACATAGAAGATTAATAATTTAGTATATTGAGTTTTATGGCGTAATTCATCTTGTAGATATTCAGAATATAATTTGAAAAAATCGACATCAGTGAATGATTTAACAATTGAATTTTTGGAAGGATTGTTTGAAGATTTTTTAAAATTTACTAACCATGAAAATAATTTTGGCAATTCTGTAACTACGTATAAAATTCTTTGAAAAATTGGCTGATCATAATAAGGTAACGTAGTTAATAAAAGGTATTCTGAATTGTAAACATTAATTTGATATCTTCTTAATAACCATTCTGTTGCTCTAGCAGTAATAGCTAAATGCCAATAAGGTGCAATTAAAGACAAAAAGGCATCAATTGTTTTATCAAGATTCTTATTTTCTTCTTTACTTTGAACTTGTCTATCAATTTGTATTGAAGCTTCACTAAATATAGAATTTTTGAATTTTGAAAAACGATGATCAATAGATTCAAGACGATCTAAAGCATCGACAGCATCATAGTAGATTGATTCATAATCTTGTGTAGCAGCAAATTTTGGATCATGTAGGAAAGAAACTGAATGGATTTTAGTTTTTTTCTTTCTGTCTAAAGCAACTGCTTTAGTTCTCTGTTCAAGAACAGCTAACTGGTCTGCTAAAGAAGACATTTGCTTGCAGGTATGATGAAAAAGAAAGATATAATTGATAACACAAAAGTTTTTAAAGAAATGTAGAAATATATATATAAAAAAAATTTTATTTTTTTTCTTATTGAAAAATTTCGAAATATTTTTTTTTTTTTTTTTTGCAAAACAACAGAAACAACGGAAAACGACGCGTCGATTATATGTCAAAGAAAAAGAAAGATTAGCTAGTAGTAAATGGGAATCAAACGACATGTATCTTGGAGAAACTATATAAAGATTATAAAATAGAATATATTACTGGCAAACCGGCTTGCAAATTTATTGTACACGTTTGAACATAACTACACCAACAGTTTGTTCTAATTCCGGATATTTATCGGGCACTTTACCAAGAATAATCATGTCAGGTTCATTCCTACTCACTTTTAATTTTTCAGTAAACCTTTTTATCATGTCAATTTGTTTACCAGCACCACTATCTTTAATATCACTGAAATCCTTCCAAGGATCTTGAGCGTCAATTTCTGGAATCCCTGTTTTTGACAATTTACAAAGATCTATTCTATATTCATTTTCCTCTGTTTTGTATATACTAATTTTATGAACTCTTCTATCTTTATCCACGTCAACAGGTAAATTGCTATTTGGGTCAATATCTTCATCTAATAGGAAATCTTTTTTTGAGTTATAATAAATTTCAGCATTAACTATTTCTAGAGCAGTTAAACTGAACAAAGTACCGATACCAAAAAACGGGGTATCTTTAATGTAGATTAAAATTGTTGAAAACCCAGAAGGGGTATTACCTACACTTATAGCACAGTCATTTGCAAACTTGAAAGTTTTCTCTGTAGGGAATGAATCCATTTGGAGCTGAGATTGCTCAACCTCCGGTTGTTGTATTGTTTGGTTGAATTCGTTCTGAGACATTATATTCATATTATTATTACTGCTATTATTGCTAACATCTACTGTATTTTCCACATTATTATATGTAGAAAATTTATCTGTTGAGGTTTGATTCGGTGGTGCCATATTACTTTGGTTGACATTCGGTAGCATCTTATGAAGGTTAGCTTGCATGTTATTTTGGACTAAAGTATTAGCTAAAGGGTTAGCTCCATTATTAAACAAAACATTAGAATCTGAAATGAAATTTTGGTTTAAGTTCGGATCGTCAAGATTTGGAATATTGTTGGTATCAATATTATTTATATTGAAGTTATTGTTGATATCGTTATTATTTGTTATTATATCATGACTAATACCATTATGAATATTCAAATCAATACCCATATCTATGTTGGGGTTTGAAGTCATTTGACCATTTTGCACTATATTCTGAGATTGATGTACCTGTTGCTGATTCATTTGATCATACTGCGATTCTTGATAAACATTTTGGTTTATATTTTGATTGTTATTCATGACTGCTAGATTTTTGCAAAGTCTCTATAGAGATAACAAACAAACAAAAAGTAACCCGGTAATGTGATAAAACAATGTACAGCAATATCTGTCAAGTATGCAGGACGGTGAAACAATACAATGGGACTTTCTGATCCAGTGTTCCACACACTAATTTCTTTATAGACGCATTTGATCTACACAACCTGGAAATTTGCCGCCTCTGCATTTTGAGTCCAAATTTGTTCCGCGATTTGGTGGCCACGAAGCGTTATGTGGGGGTCACGTGCCGGCATGTTTGCTGCGTTTCCTGTGTGTATGCGTTCAACACTGGACAAGAGTGGGTGGTGGCAGAACAAGACTAGGTTACGCAAGTTGTTGGTTACCCGTTCGTAGGTATTTCTTCGTGAAAAGCTGGAGTACATCCAGGACTGCGGTTTTGTGGCTTTTATTGTTTTTTGAAGCTGGCTATTCTCGTATTCTTGGCGACTTATATACTGCATCGACTTACCCAACTGTCTTCCGTTTTGAGGTTGACCCGTTTTATAATTGTCAATATCCATCCATGATGATCCAATCGGTTCGTCTTCTACTCTTTTAAACATTTCTTCCTTTATTGCTATTTTTCGTTGCTGTGTACGCATAGGGATATATATGTTCTCATGATTAATTTCTTCCTCTTCTCCATCCTCGTCGTCCTCTTCTGCTTCCTCTTCTTCTTTATTACCGTTACCTTCACAACTTTCTATTCCAACAACCTTTATTTTACCAATATCGCCCTGGTTCGCTTCTTCTGAATCAATGCTCGATAAGTCCAATATGTCAATTGCTTTGTTGGTTTGATTTTCATTTTCATTTTCATTTTCATTTTGTAATACACTTGCATCTGTAGAACTATCAAAACTAACCGCACTAAGCTTAGAACGTCTTCTATTTGGTGATTTCAAAGTTTTAGAGTTATTGCTACTTAAGCTTCTTCTCATGGATGAGTTTTCTTCATCGCTATTTACACGACCAGCTTGTAAATATGATTTTTTAAACAATTTATCATGGCACACCGGGTTTACTGTATTTTGATAAATTCTATAACTTTTCCTCGTTTCGTTATCAACATTATTTAAAAACTCAAATGACCGCATTCTGATATTTTGATTAAATCCATCAATTTGTTTCTGTTGTTGGTCAAAGTTTAAACTTCTACGATTATGAATTTTAGTTTCGAAAACTGTATTATCATCATATGTATTAACTGCATGTGCCCTAAAATTTATATTTGCAATGCTATTCCTTTTAAATTGTACCAAATTCTTATTTGAGAGATTGTTTTTATTGGGGGTATTATATCCTTGACTTTTAACTCGATTTAATTCATTTGGCAACATTGAATATCTTGGTGCTTTAGCTTCTTCAATGCTTGAATCAAAATCATGGACAGAATATCCATATTGCGACGATGACCTGCTGGAAAAGTTATCATTTTGAAACTCATACCTTTTCTGTAAATGGTACTGTCTTCCTCTTTCGATTTTAGGTTTAATATTATAAACGCTCAATTTATTCATATTTTGAATGATGTTGGCTTTTATCTCGTTTGCCTCGTTTAAATCATGAATCATCTTCTTTTAAACAGATTGATATAGTTATAGCTTATTATTAATCATTCAACTTCTGCACAGTTGGATAGGATCATTAGATAAACACACACACACACACGCATATATATATATATTACAGTGAAACAATGAACTTCTTCGACAAAAAACAAAGGAGATATGAGATAGCCAGCAGACAATGATTGATCGATATCCACCAAACCAGGTAACTCCTATCGCAAAAGCCCGCGTACTCCATTGCTTCTGACGTATTGTCCAGTTTCGTTATCGGACGCTGAACCATGATGAGACACCACAATTATACACCAGCCCTCCGTTAACGGCATGATATATGTTAGATCTGGTTACGTACATATCGATTGTCGTTTTGTTTTACGTGTCACCTCAACGATCACGGTTAAGGCATCGTGTTAAATTATTTTATACGCTAACACAATCTGGGCATTCTACAGATCAAAAGGCTATCGCCGTAGGCCTTTCTTAAACTGATAATGCCATTTTCTTTTTTGCTGATAAACTACACCCACATAATATGCACGCGTCCGTATGAGCACGAGTCATCTCCAAAATTTATCTCCCTTATAATTCAAATGTCTATGATAGACTCATAACTATAAATGCACCGTAACTGCCATTCACCTTCGTAAACCAAAAGAAGAGAAACTGCATCAACTGTTCCAGTAGTTTACTGTCAGCCATTCTGATTGGATATTGCATGGCGCGTTATCTATCAAAAAGTAAACCAACTTAATCCGGCTTTCCAGGAATATAGCCGTTTATTACAATTAGAGAAGTCAGAGAATACATGTAGCGGAAACTAAAATAAATTAATAGCTTCCCTTATTCACATATGCATACTCTTTACTGAAGTCATTTATTTAACAGTACAAAAAGACTATTGTGTAGATCGCCAGTTTTCTTTTTTTTTCTTTTCATAAAGCATTTTAAAAAAATAAATATTATATATATATAGCAAAAAAAAAAGTTAACAATAAAATTAAAAAACAAAATAAATCTATAAACCCTTTAATTATAGATTTGAATAGGTGGAAGCTTATCCGCTTTATAAAACCAGTTATCCCCTTCAACTTCTTTAACTAACCATCTTGTTGGGAATAATACAACATGCCCACGTACCATTTTCATGAGTTTTAAACTAGTTTCATGATCATAAACTGTACCTCTGCCATAACCTGCAAATCCTGGTGCAGCAAATGCAGAAATTTGTGTATTTCTTTGATACCTATCTAATTCAGCTAATCTAGAACTTCGTTCTAAACGACGACGTTGTCTAGCTATCCTATCTTCATCATTATTAAATGAATAATTATCAGAGATAGCACTCCCGCTAACATTATTTATACTATTTAAATCATCATAAATTGTGGACTTACCTCTAATATTTTTCTCAAATGCCTCACTAGTTTGCCCATCTTGATATATTTTCTCATAAGTCTCAAATGCACGTTGTAAATCATCAAATCCTTTATAATCTCTCCACGTTTGAACATTATCATCAGGTTGAACATGGAAAACCAATTGAAATAATAATGTATTTCTAATCGCCTGTGTCATCCAAGTACCTTCAAAAAATCCAATATCAAGAGGATCTTCAAAACCGTATGGATCAAGAAATTCAAAATCAATTTGTGGTAACATATTTTTATCAATATCTGATATTTGATCATCGGTTAAACTCACTAACGGAATATCTGTAGTTGCTTTAACTTTATCATTTTCTGGATTACTAACAGTAGGTGAAGCTCTATTCGATGTTGTATTTCTCCTACTTTTCATATCGTTGGTATCAAAATATTCACTTCCACTTCCAGTACTTATATTATTTCTCTTATCATTATTTTCTAATTTAGAATATAGCTTCCTCATATAGTATAATCTTTTAATCATTGTCCATCTATCAACATTTAATAAGTTTTGCTGTTCATAATTTGCATCTTCAGTATCATCTTGTGATAATATTTCAATTATTGACTCAAAATCTGGTAAAAGATCATTTTTCTTTTCTTCTTTATCTAATGATATAGCACATTGATTAACACGTTCATTCAAAAATTTATTAATCTGAAATTTTGCATTTTTATAATACCTAGAATTATATCCATCATATCCACCTTTAATTTCTCTCTTATGTTCTTGATTTTCAACCCTATTATCAGATGAAAATGCTTTATTACTTCTTATACCCATATTTTCGGCACCAGCTCTATGATTAAACGAAAATGAAAATTCAATATCATCTAATGCATTTGAATCATCACATTCATTATTAATAGTTGTAAAATTTGTAAGCATTTCTTTGGTAAGCAATTCCCCATATTTTTTATACTTTTCTGGTCTATCTTGAAATTTTTGTTTAAAGCATGGTGTACCTTCATTTAGTCCCAATAAATAACGTGTACCCAATTCTACCATGGCACTTAAAGACTTTTTACCTATATTAGATTTTAAAATTGATGCATTTGATCCCCGTTTTTCACAAAATTTTTCTATCTCTGAAAATCTTCGTTCTACTAACTCTAATAAATCAACATCAATACCTAAATGTTCTCGCATTAATCTTACACGTAGATTATGGGAAAATTTACCAACATGATATACTTCACCGTCCATTTTAGATTCAATCATATCTTTATCACGAACTATCGCACAAACTTCGGAATCTCTTGTACCACGCATTGATCTTTCATTGATATTTGCAGAACCAATAATTGCAATTCTGTCATCAACAATCATTGTCTTGGCATGAATATATAATTGTTCGGTAGTTAAGAATCTATTGTGATTAATTAAACCCCATTTTCTTAATGAGTAAAATTGAATATAATCTTCAGGTTTGATACCAACTCTACGTAATCTTGCAAATATTGAGGTATCTCCCATTGATATTGACATATATTGACATTTCATAATTAATCTAACACTACCCCCTTCTTTACTATCAACGTTTGCTTCAAATCCTGGCATCAACGGTATAACAATGACTGCCTTCCAAGTTTCTTCATCCCTATGAGCCCTTATGATTCTATCAACTAAAGCGTCACCAATATGATTTTTCACCACACAATTGTCAATTGTACAACTAGTAACAAAAAATTGGTTTTCAATATAAACAAAATGTTCACTTTGCTCAATACATTTAATATACGCATTTTGGATACTTTGTTCATGCTCTTTTAATCCTAAAGACCAATCACAACTAGATCTCAATAATTGAATTTCACAAGATCCTTTAAAATTTAACTTTTTCAATTCATCGTCTGTAAATGGTCTTGGGGGAATTAAAACAGGAGTTGGACGTGATGGCCTTTTTTGACGTAATAAATAATTCCATCTTTGAATAAAATGTCTCGACAAATCTCTGGCAATCTGACCTCCAGTAACCATATGAACATCATGCCAAGGCATACGAGGAACATACTTTCTATCGTACATATCTGAATGTGGTTGTGGTAAATCGAAAAAATCCTTTTTACGAGGATTTGAGTAATCTTTACCTGGAAATACTTGAAACTGTCCTTGGAAACTATTATCAATTTTTGATTCAGGTTCAGATGTATCCATTGATTCAGTTCTTTCTTTTGAATTGTTGGTATTTGAACTTGTTAAATTTGTATCTGTAGTTTTACTGGAATCAATATAAGATTTCGGACTGCCACCTTCAGGGCTCAACACTTTTGCATTTTCAATTTCGTTTGATTTAAATGCATATTGATTATCATCTACTAAAACATGATCTGGTGTATCATATCTACCAAAACATAAATCAATTCCACCAAGAAAACAAATTGAATGATCAATGACGAGTAATTTTTCATGATGAGCCCAAAAGAAAACATTTTGCATGATTTGGTTAGGTGATCTCATAACATATATATTATCATGTAAACTCAATAAAGAATGCTTTGTGTACATAGAATCAGTGACAACAGTATTACCAACATTTCTGTAAATAATAATGAAAATTTTAACACCTTGTTCAGCTTTACGTTTAAGTAATCTATCAATTCTCCAATTTTGGTTACCATTTGCTGGACGTCTTAAATAAAGTTCTGGAGATAACCACCAATCATGTATATAAATTACATCTTTTGCCATTTCAATTGCAGATGATGCAGCATACCAATAATCCCTTGCATCTACAAACCATTGTGCAAAGGCATTGTGTCTAACAGGTGCAAATGAATTAAATCTATGAGGTTTTGCCCATTCTGTTTCATACATAATGTTTTTGATAGCGGAAACCCATACTTTTGTAGCTTTAGGGCTTTTAGCAACTAATTGAATAGTTCGTTCAGAATTGGTTATTTTTATAGTTGAATAAGATTTTGGTTTCTTTAAAACTGAATTTGGAACAACCATATCATCATCTTCGTCATCATCTTCGTCTTCATCATCATTTATATCAAAATTATTGTCATTTGCATTTCCAAAATCTTCTTCATTCAGAAAATCTGCACTTTCAATTTGTTTGGCTTGTCCAATGAATTTGATTTTAATTTGTGTTTTATGATCGATCAAAAATATTTCTTGAGGTGTTGTTGATGTTATATTCGATGTATACATCAAAAATGAATCACCAAGAACGCACCATTTACTTGTATGACGTTTAATCATTTCACCAATATCTTGAATTCTAAAATGGCCAACCCTCCAACCTTGTTTATTTGTTGATGACACAATATACAAATAACCTTCTTTTCTTTTCCTATAAATTTCGTTTGAAAGTAGTAAACTAAATGGAGACAACTCAAGAAACTGTAAAAGCCTACCTGCTTGATCTTTAAAAGAAACATTCTGAAGTAAAGTATCCAAATATTTTTGCATATCATCTCTATATTTTTGATTCAAAAGAAGTCTTTCTTCAAATAGTAACTGGTGCTTTAATTTTTCTTTGACATTGCTGATATTTTCCTTTTCAGTGTCTTTACTGTGATCTTTATGCATCAAGCTATTTAATGCAACTGTTGATAATCTTGTTAAGGTTCGAGTTATCGAGTGATCAGATCCATTAATGGATAAGGAGGAAATGGAGTTCTGGCGTTCTAAAGGTGCAGGTATATTTTGATCATTATTATTGTGATCTGGTTTATTACTGACAGGTTTAGAAGGATTAGTGATGTCATTAATATTGTTTTCTGTATTGACATTGGCATTAGCATTTGTATTTGTAGTTGATTTTAATTTATTATCAAATTCATGCAATTTTTTCTTTGATTCTAAAGTTTTTTTATCACCAAAAACTAAAAATTCTTTATCATTTTTAAACAAACCTTTAAGTTTAGCAAAATGACTAGGTAAAACAGGGAATTTGGGAATTTCGGCATCCTTTTTTTTAATAATTTCCAATCTCTCTTTTGGGTTTCTTTTTGATAGTTTTTTATGCAAAACCATCAAATCTTTAGTATTTTTTTCCAAATCCCATCTTATAACGTGATCTCCGGCACCATATTCTAAATGTAATCTGAAAAGTCTATTTTTATCAAATACTGATTTTCTCAATAAATCTTCTATATTTGTAGTAGATAAATTTGATTTTTCTTGTAAATATTTTATTCGTTTAAACATTAATTCTTGTGTAATATCAGTTATACAAATACTCAATAATGGAATTAATAAAGGACCTTTTTGAAATCCTGTTTCATCTTTTAGAAATGATGAGGTAAGACAAAGCATATCGGCATAACCTAAAAGAAATGAATCAACAACAAAGGAAGTTTTCTTTTGATTTTTCTCATCCAAAACAGTTTGTGGATCTTTTATACAATTTTCATTATACGATTCCAAACCTATATCAGGATAAATTTTCGTTAATGTTGTTTTCAAATTTGTATCCGAAGCCATATTATGTGCTACGTTATCACCACATTGATGTTTCCATGTTTGATCTCTTTTGGGTAAAGATATTGGTGCATTATCATAAATCACGTCAAACAATATTTTGTCTTCTTGGCTCTCGATAACCTTATCATTTTCATTATTTTCCATGCTAGCTTTTTCTGTACCATTTTGAATTTTATCTTTTAATTTTAATTTTAATAAAGTAGGTAAGCTTGAATTACTATCAATACGTTGTAATTTGTTTATTTTCTCTTCAAGCTGTTTCATTTTTTCTGTATTTTCATGTTCTCTTAAACCAGTGTCTTCAACTTGATGACCTCTAAAATGAAGCATATTTTGTAAAACACGAGGTAATAAAGATAATTCACCGGTTAAACTTGTTGAACTATCAATTAATGCAAAGGGGGCTTTTAATGGATTAAAACTTAATTCGTTGTTTATAACTTCACTATTTTTCACTCTATTTGCCATTATAAATTCCGACCGTTCTTTTGTGAACGTGTTAGATTTGGATAATTTATCGGAAGCAATTGGTATATTATTATAATTTTTTTTATTTGCTGTAGAGTTAGAAATATTTGAATTCCTATTTTGAAGTTTTAGTGGTATATTGTTAGTTTTATTATTATCGATATCATTATTGTAACTTTTTGTTTGTTTATCTTTTAATAACGAGGGAGATGGCCTATCCAATTCATTTTCGTTTATCCCCGTAAGCATGGTAATTGGAAAAACTGGATAATGTTTGGAGTTTCTATGCTATTACCCTGATATCCTTTGTAAAAATGGAAAATGCAGGAAACAAAAAAAAGAAAGAAGAGGAAAGAGGAAAAGGGCAAACTACTTAAAACACACAGTATTTGTTATTGTTAAATAATATAATCTGTCTTTGCGAATTCTTAGTTTTCTTATTTTTTTTTTTTCATGTTTTGTGACGAGCCATGAGAATTTTCATACAAACGAGTTTACAGCGTATACTCTTACTGAAGATTATATTATTTGTTTCAATAGTTAAATATATATAGATATATATAGATATATGTATATATGTACAAGGATATATTAAATGGCGACTGATATATCTATATTTTACACACCAGGAAATAGTTAGACCAGAAAGGGACTATTCAATTAAAATTTTTGACTGAGGATTTCCTTAATTATAACTGAATGATCACCTTTTATTCTCAAACTACCGGAAGCAACACGGCACACGAATTTGTCTTTCTTGATATCAGGGAGTAATTTTTGTAAATCATTTCTCAATTGAACTATGTTACCATAAACACGGTTGATATCTGTGTACACTGCTTGGGAACGATATGTTTTATAGACTGGAAGGTTACCTTTACTTGAACGAGGGATATGATATGACGATGGTTTTGGATTTCTAGTGAGTTGGCTAGCAGAAATGGAATCAAGGGAAGGGAGAACTTTGGAAAGTCGAGCAGCAGCAGCAGCTGAGGATATAGCAGAAGACATGTCGGCGGTGTTGGTGTTAGTGTTAGTGTTGGTGTTGGATGTTACGGTCCAGCTGTAGCAGAGTGTTTCCTCTTTGTACCCGTTTCGATGTTGAAACCAGTGTCGCTAGCAAAAAAAACCGCGAAGTTTGAAAAATTTTTTGTGGAAACTGAGTCTGCGGCGCCGATCGACGGTTTCCCCGTGTTTTCTCTTTTCTTCCTTGCACACAGTAATTTTCTGGTGAATCAAACACATTCAATTACAAATTTAATGTACGATATAAGATGATGCAAGTGTGTTAATAATAATGCCTTGGGGCTTTTTCTTCCCTTTCTCCACAATTTTAGCAAATTTTGCATGCTCTCTCTTTCTGTAGTCTAATTAACTATATACATAAACTATACTTTCATTGCACCATAGTTTAAATTACATTCAGATATATCAATTGGAAAAAAAACAAAATGGGTAGACCGAGACTTATACTACTGGTTAGACATGGTGAATCACACGGGAACAGGGACAAATCAGTCAACTGTTACACACCTAATCATAAAGTCCCATTGACAGAAAATGGCCATCAACAGGCGTTTGAAAGTGGACTAAAATTAAGGGATCTTTTGAAAGATGATGAATCGGTTTGCTTTTACACATCTCCATATTTGAGAACTAGACAAACGCTACAAGGTATAATCAAAGGATTGAATGATGGTGTGCAAGAGTCAGAAAATGAACCTGAAAATAAGAAAAAAGTAGAGTACGTTGTTCATGAAGAGCCAAGGATGAGAGAACAAGATTTTGGTAATTTCCAAGGAACACCTGATGAAATGAAAGAAATTTGGATTGAAAGAGCAAGATACGGACATTTCTTTTATCGTATACCGCATGGAGAGAGTGCAGCGGATGTATATGACCGTTGTTCATCGTTTAATGATACATTATTTAGACAATTCAAAAGGGATGATTTCCCTGAAGTTTTGGTTTTAGTTACACATGGTATCTGGGCAAGAGTTTTCTTGCAGAGATGGTTCAGATGGAGTGTTGAATACTTTGAAGATTTACAGAATATACCACATTGTTCATGGATTCAACTCGAATTGTGTTCGCCTGAGAATTCAGAAGATTTTAAAAACCATGATGATTACGGATGCAGAAATTATCACGGACAAGGTGAATTGTCATACCAGCTTCTGACACCACTAAAAAGATGGGATACTGATGAAACCAAGAAAAACACGGACATGCTAGAATACCCGTATTAAAGCAAAAAAAAGAAAAATGAAATTCTGCCGTAGTTGTCCCTGTGTAATAAATAAAAAAAAAGTAGTATCAATTTATATATATATATATCAACAACTGCCTGCGTGCTTGTTCGATGACTAGGTGTTCATTGCGTAGTGTTCAAACATGAACTGAGACACAAAGCAACTAAACCCGGAGATATTTCACCATCCCCCGGAGAGACGCGGCGCGTGTTGTTGTACAGTTGAACACTTCTCATCATAAAACGAAGTGTACAACGCAAGTTTCTTCCTCGGGGCCTACTGTGTTGTTCTTCCAGTTTCTTTGGTCTTGTATTCTATCTTTTCCTTCCTCCCTGTTTTCATTTGGTTTATTTCCTTTTCTTTCAATTCATATTTATATATATATAGGGTATATATACAGCAATTAATCAATCTCAAATATGGCTAGAACTTTTTTCGTCGGTGGTAACTTTAAAATGAATGGTACTAAAGCTTCCATTCAAACAATTACAGATAACTTAAACGCAAATGAATTACCTTCAAATGTTGAAGTTGTTCTTTGTCCACCTGCTCCATACCTTGGATGGACTGTTGAAAATAACAAGAAATCAACTGTTTCTGTTGGTGCACAAAATTGTTATCTTAAACAATCAGGTGCTTACACTGGTGAAGTATCACCATGTGCAATTAAAGATTTAGGCGCTGAATGGGTTATTCTTGGCCATTCTGAACGTAGAACAATTTTCGGTGAATCTGATGAATTAATTGCTGATAAAACCGTCTTCGCAATTGAACAAGGTTTAAAAGTTATCCTTTGTATAGGTGAATCAATTGATGAGAAAAAAGCAGGTAAAACTTTAGATGTTTGTAAAAGAGAATTAGCAGCCGTTATTAAAGTTGTTAAACCTGAAGATTGGTCAAAAATTGTTATTGCTTATGAACCAATTTGGGCTATTGGTACCGGTTTAGCCGCAACTTCTCAAGATGCTCAAGATATCCACCATGAAATTAGAGAATACTTAAAATCTGAAATCGGTGAAATCGCAGATACTGTCAGAATCTTATATGGTGGTAGTGCAAACGGTAAGAATGCACCAGAATTCAAAGATAAAGTTGATGTTGACGGTTTCTTAGTTGGTGGTGCTTCATTAAAACCAGAATTTGTCGATATCATTAAATCTAGACAATAAGTAAGTTTTTGTGATATCGTATTTTCTTAGTGTCTTCTTGGAAAAACAATTTAATGTTCCATTGGGTGAATTCGGTTTTTTTTTTCTATTCATTTATATATTTATGTAGCTATGTAAAATTGGAAACAAAAGAAAAACTGATTTGAATTTTTTTTATGAGTACTATATTATCTATTTAGTAAAGTTATATGAATTTATATAATTTGAAGAGAGAAAAATAAAAATAAAAATTAAAATAAAAATTCATTAAATGTGTATATGAGAAACACTTATAGAAGGACATGTTTTATAATTCTTCCTTTTCATCATCATTGTTATTATCGGTTTCAAAAGATTCAAGAAGATAATCAATATTTCTATTATCAATTTTCTTCACCCGTTTAATCAACTCTTTGTTCCTATTAATTGCAAGACGCTCACATTTTTTAATACTTCCACATACACCAACGGAGTCCCATATGACGTTTCTACCTTCAAGCGTCTGAACGAAAAACATTGCCGCAAGCACTTTATCAACAGAGTCTCTATGCACTCTTAAAATACCTGTCGATGTTTTATTAGAAAAATACTTTATCGAAAAAGTAGTTAATGAATCACTCAATGCATCATCTCCAAAATTTCTCGATAGTGAAAGTCGAAGAGTTGAAATCAATAGTTTAGGTGATAGCGTTGCTGATGATTCTATCAAAATATCAAATGGTTCACGATCCTCTGAAACACTGGTATTCCCGCAGTCTTTTTGATCAGGATACCTCAGTTGAAAAATTATATATCTAGTTTTAAGTCTGACCATTTTCAGAAACAGACACTACTGCATAAATTGGCAATTGAAAGTATCCACCAGCTATATATATCTGTTCAGTCCTTGACACACATTAAAGAGAAAAGAAAAAAAATTATAAAAACTTTTCATTGTCCCGTCGATCGTCGCTCTGCAGCATTTTTTTTTTTTCTTTTTTTTTCCCAAGTTTTATCAGAAGAAAAAGAAAAATAAACGGCCATGAATTTTCTTACGCCAAACTGTTTAAATGTTTGTTCTGAAACTGTTTCTTCACTCGGTCGTTTCTTTTTAGTAGCCAGATAGATTTGATTGTTTTTAATCAGACATAATATTTTATATATTACTATTTAAGATCTTACTGATAAAGTATCTTCTTTTGTTCCATTTTCTTTATCTGTCTCACATAATATTTTTATGCTATTAACTCCCAAAAATAAGTTAATTTTTTATTCAAACTTAAATAAATATAATACACATATAAAATATTTCTCATCCACTATGTCAATTTATACAAATCCTAAAACAAATCCAAAAGTTCAAGAATGGCCAGCTGCCAAAGTTCGTGATACTTTCCTTGAATACTTCAAAAGCAAACAACATACTTTTGTTCCTTCATCTTCAGTTATTCCACATGATGATCCAACTTTATTATTTGCAAACGCAGGTATGAATCAATATAAACCAATTTTCTTAGGTACCGTTGACCCTTCTTCTCCATTTGCTAATTTAAAAAGAGCTGTCAATTCTCAAAAATGTATCCGTGCTGGTGGTAAACATAACGATTTAGAAGATGTTGGTAGAGATTCATACCATCATACATTTTTTGAAATGTTGGGTAACTGGTCTTTTGGTGATTATTTCAAAAAAGAAGCCATTTCCTTTTCATGGGAATTATTAACAGAAGTTTACAAAATTCCAAAAGATAGACTTTACGTTACTTATTTTGAAGGTGACGAAGCTAATGGATTAGAACCTGATTTAGAAGCAAAAAAATATTGGAGTGACTTAGGTTTACCAGAATCACATATTTTACCAGGTAATGCACATGATAATTTCTGGGAAATGGGTGATCAAGGCCCTTGTGGTCCATGTTCTGAAATTCATTATGATAGAATTGGTGGTAGAAACGCTGCTTCTTTAGTCAATGAAGATGATCCAGATGTTCTAGAAATTTGGAATAACGTTTTCATGCAATATAATAGAGAACCTGATGGATCTTTAAAGCCTTTACCTGCAAAACATATTGATACAGGGTTAGGTTTTGAAAGATTGGTTTCACTTTTACAAGATGTTAGATCAAATTATGATACTGACGTTTTCCAACCATTGTTTGAAAAAATTCAAGAAATCACCAATGCTAGACCATATACAGGTAATTTTGGTAAAGATGATATTGATGGTATCGATACCGCATATCGTGTTTTAGCTGATCATGTTCGTACTTTAACTTTTGCTTTAGCAGATGGTGGTGTTCCAAATAATGAAGGTAGAGGTTACGTTTTAAGAAGAATTTTAAGAAGAGGTGCCAGATATGTTAGAAAATATATGAATTATCCAATTGGTAATTTTTTTTCTCAATTATCTCCAACTTTAATTGAACAAGTCAAACATATTTTCCCAGAATTGGCAAAAGATCCATCTTCAATTTTTGAAATTTTAGATGAAGAAGAAGCTTCATTTGCTCGTACATTAGATAGAGGTGAAAAATTATTTGAACAATATGCATTAATTGCATCTAAAACTCCAGAACAAACTTTATCAGGTAAAGATGTTTGGAGATTATATGATACTTACGGATTCCCTGTTGATTTAACTCGTTTAATGGCCGAAGAATCAGAATTGAAAATTGATGAAGAAGGTTTTGAAAAAGCTAGATTAGCATCTAAAGAAGCTTCCAAAGGTGGTGCTAGTAAAACTGGTAAAACTTTATTGAAATTGGATGTTCACGCATTAGCTTCATTATCTGAAAATCAAGTTCCAAAAACTAATGATCTTTTCAAATATGATACAAAAGATATAAATGCCAAAATTTTATCTATTTACGTTGATGGTGAATTTGTTGAATCAATTGATCCAATTTCAATGCAAGGTAAACAAATAGGTATTCTTTTAGATCAAACTCCATTTTATGCAGAACAAGGTGGTCAAGAATATGATACTGGTAAAATTGTTATTGATGGTAAATCTGAATTCCAAGTTGAAAATGCACAAGTTTATGCAGGTTATGTTTTACATACAGGTTTTATCGAAGAAGGTGAATTAAAAGTTGGCGATGAAGTTATTGCAGGTTATGATGAATTAAGAAGATGGCCATTACGTAATAATCATACAGGTACTCATATTTTAAACTTTGCCTTACGGAAAGTCTTAGGTGATACTATTGATCAAAAAGGTTCTTTAGTTGCACCTGAAAAATTAAGATTTGATTTCTCCCATAAAAAAGCTGTTGAATTGAAAGAGTTAGAAAAGGTTGAAGAAATTGTCAATAAAACCATCAAGGATAACTTGAAAGTTTATGCTAAACCAGTTGGTTTAGAAACTGCTAAGGGTATCAATGGTTTACGTGCTGTTTTTGGTGAAACATACCCAGATCCTGTACGTGTTGTTTCTGTTGGTGTACCTGTTGAAGATTTACTTGCTGATCCATCCAATGAAAAATGGCATGATTATTCTATTGAATTTTGTGGTGGTACTCACGTTGCCAAAACAGATGATATCAAAGAGTGTGTTATTATTGAAGAATCTGGTATTGCCAAAGGTATTCGTCGTATCGTTGCAGTTTCGGGTACAGAAGCTCGTGAAGTTCAAAGAAAAGCAGCAGAATTTTCCAAAATTTTAGACGAAATTAATGCATTACCATACGGTGAATTGAAAGAACGTAAAGTTAAAGATTTAGGTACCGAATTAGGTAAACTATCAATTAGTGTTATCGAGAAAGCTCAATTAAAAGATAAATTTTCTAAAATTGATAAAAGTGTCAAAGATGAAACTAAACTTAGAGCTAAACAAGATACCGCTAAAGTTATGGATGCAATTAAAGGTTTCTTTGCAGAACCAGAGCATAAAAATGTGTGTGTTTTACATATTGAAGCCAATGCAAATGCTAAGATTGTTTCAGAAGCAATTAATTATATGAAAAAAGAGCAAAAAGATTCATGTTTATACCTTGTTATTGGAGGTTCTGAAGGAAAAGTTGCTCAAGGTGTCTATCTTTGTCCCTCAGCTCAAGAAAAGATTGCAGCAGTTGATGTTGCATCTAAAGGTGCTGAATATATTGGTGGTAGAGCTGGTGGTAAAGGTAATACCTGTCAAGGTATGGGTGACAAAGCAGAAGGTGCAGATAAAGCAGTTGAAGAAGTCAGAGCTTTATTAGAAAGTACATGTCTTTAATTTTAATGTACAATCAATCCATTCAGGAATCTACATATGATTTCATTATACTTATATACATTCATAGTATCTATATATAAACGTTTATTGTGTATTTATAAACACTAATACTATAATCGTTGCGAAAATTGGAAAAAGTACTGAGACCTTGTTGAAGCCTCACGAAGATTTTCCATGCACAGCTTTTTTTAGATATGATTTTAGTTTTGTCTGTGGATTAAAGAGGCACACCCTAAAGGATTGTACATATATATATAGGGTATATATGTTATAATAATGGGGTTATGGGTTTCTGGTTTGAATATGAAGATATATATTATATGGTTTTGGGGACTATTTTTTGTTTATAATACAGCTGCAATAGAATTAGATACTGATGGTTTAACAAATACAAAGGTAGATATGTTTAAAGAACCAGAGAATATTCGTGTATTGGCTACATCATCAAATATTAACAATTCTGTTATATTACAAGAATCTGTACCGGTCAGGGATTCCATTAATTATAATTCAATACTGAGTTTTCGATTTGAACCAAATTTAGACGATGAGTGGACTCACTCATATCAAATATTAATTTACTTGTCAGGCTCACTATGTAAACTGCCAAATACATTTAATACAACTATGGAGTACAACGGACTTAGTCTTTTTTATACATTTAATAAAACCATAGCTGAAGATACAAATTTAAGTCAAATGGAGAGCGCATCTTTTACGAATGGTTATGTCGAAGCTCTAGCAGAAGTATCTATGGCCAAAACATCAGATTATAACTTATACATATTTATTGTCCCTGACGACTGTGCCAATTGTACTACGGATTCTGCATGGTTATTTGAATTTGCAGCTTCTCAGAAAAACATTTTATTTCTATATGATACAGAACCAATTGTTTCGGTAGTAGATGTTGATTATGATTCAGTCATTTTTGAAGCTGAGGAAATTGTTTTTGGAAATAATCGAAGTTTTGAATTGCTACTATTCAAAGATCAATATCCTTTATCGACAGCGTTGAATCAATCATTATGTGCTATAAGTTCTTCTACAGCATTTTCTCAAAAAATTGCAATAAATGAAACCAATGCAGAAGGTAGCTCTAACTATTTTATTGTATCGGATCTTGAAATAGGGAGTAGTTATTCTGCAGTGTTATTGATGACATTTTCAGATAAACCTTATGGTGGTGGTATCTTCCAGCCCTTCAATTTTACGACTTCCAAAACTAAAGCCTGTAAATTGGCTTATGATTTAGATTTTTGTGATGAAGTTGCATATGCTGTGCCTATATCGGAAAATTATCTGAATGGTGATGAAACTTGGGAAAACTTTGTTGCAGCATATGATAACTATACCGAAGAATTATACCAACCGTTTGAATATGCCATGCAACAAATTGCATGTGATACAGAAGCTGATGCTAGATATTCACCAATCAGAACGTGTGAGAACTGTAAATATTCTTACAAACAATGGTTATGTTCTGTATCAATACCCAGATGTGTTACGCCAATAAATGCTAACTCTCAAAATAAATTATATGAAGCCGGTGAAGGTAGAAATTCATTTATCTCTAACACGATTTCTCCTCCGTTACCTTATGCTGAAGTAATGCCTTGTTTAAATGTTTGTCAAGCAATTGTTAGAGATTGTCCGGCAGATTTTAGTTTCGAATGTCCCAAAGAAGCAGAGCTTGTTAAATTAAGTTATGGTGATCCCGATTTGGATTCAAGTGACGAATTGGCAGAAACATACAGCAATGAAGTTAGTACTGTTACAGCGGATAACAGCTTTTATACATACAGAATATGTAACTTTCTCGGGCAAAGCAATATACCAAATATCACATCAACTTTATGATCAAAAATTATATATTATTAAATATTTAAATTAGTGTACATGTGTGTATATATATATATATATGCAAATTTATAAAGTGTATTCGGAACGCTAAATTTATATTACTCCCTTTTTTGCTTTTTAAATTCTTTATCTGGAACTGTTTCATTCTCTGCATCTTCTTTTTGATCATCTGCCTCTTCTTCTCTTTGAGGTTTAATACCTTCTGGATGTGCTTTGATTGATTTTTCCATCTCGTCCCTAACATTTATTTCAGCATCTTTAGAAGAAAGGACTTTCAAGAGAACAGGTGCCCATATTTCCTCAGTATAATTAGTAAAGTCTTCTATTTCAAAAGCATTCTTTTCTAACTCCCACTCTGCTTGTTTCCATCTTACTAATTTCACCATATACGAACTTGATCCAACAGCACGGGCAATATCGCTCAATAATGAACGGATATATGTTCCTGATGAAACTGTAGAATCAAAATGAAATAGAGGTGCTCTGTATCCTTCATTTTCGTATATTTCTTTGTTTTCAATAGTGCGCATAGCTAATGGTAATTTGATGTCTTCATTAAATGATTTTTTATCTTTAGCAAATGGAACCACATGATCATTTAAGGTTGGATTGTTGGCTAATTGTTCTGTCAAACTTTTACCACTTTCATCAACTTCACTTTTAATAAAATCGTATTTGTGATCAACAGATAAAGTATCATCTTTTAAATTAATGTCATATATTTTCACTTCTCTGCTTTTGATTTCACGAGGTAAAGGTAACCCTTCTCTAGCGTATTCGTATAATCTTTTACCGTCCATTTTGAGAGCACTAAAAATAGGAGGTGTTTGATCAAGGGTTCCTACCATCCTATTCATTGCTTCTTCAAGCAACTCCTTGGAAACATGGTCTACTTCAGTTTTCAATAAAAGTTCACCTTCACTATCGCCTGTAGTAGTAGATCCTCCTAATAATCCAACACATTCATATTTCTTAACAGATCCGTTGGTATATTCACCTAATTTTTTTGTTCCAGAACCAATTCCAATTACTAGAATACCAGATGCTAAAGGATCTAAAGTTCCGCCGTGTCCCATTTTTAATTTAGTGGTTTTCCATTTTCTGATGCGTTGCTTTCCGTTGGCTTGTTTCCTTGTGTTTTGAAGCTGCTGTAAAGATTCTTGAGCAATCTTTGACGAAGAAATTATTCTATTGACTTGATCTAAAACCTGACGGGATGTTAGCCCTGGCTTTTTATTGATTGCAAAAACACCGTCCATTATTTTCTTAGAAACCATTAATAACAAATAAAACTTGTATAATATTCAACAAAGTTCTCATATTTTTCAAAATAAAAACGTGTAGATCGAGGTGAAAAATTTCATTTTCATGTAACGAGTTATGATATTATTACGTAACACACAGTCGCGTCGAAACAAAAGAAGTAGACGAAAAATGCACTTTTTTTGTTTTGTTTTGAAGACATTAGAGGACAGATCACGTGCTGCCAGGATAAACTGTACCCCGAAATATTACAAAGAAAGAGTCTGGTCTATCGACTTAGACCAATGGATAGAATTTTGATCTTGAACCTTTTGATATGCTTTGGAAAGTGTTGGTTCTAGTTGTTGTGTCTGGACAGCAGCAAAACATATATACACATACCTACAGGTTAGCAAAAAGTATTGTTTTTTAATTGAGCAGACTTTTAAACAGGTATCCAAGAACCTAGAAATAATTATTTACTTTAATTGAGAAATTAATATACCCCATATTGTTGTGAAGTTCAATTTAAGCTATGTCAAAAACAAGCAAAGGTTCAATAGCTGATCAAATCATAGCAGATTTAACAGCGTTAAGTGTAGACGCCAAACGGAAAAATCCAGAAATTAAACATGCTTGTGATCATTCAATTGAAATAACAAAGCCATTTTCATCAAATTTAGTATCACAGCAAAAGCAAATAAAAAATGAATCAGCTGAAGTGGCAAGAGTTTTGACTGGCCATCCTGAATTTATTGTACCATTTTTGATGGCATGTAACTCCAAAAATTCAAAATTAATTCAACAAGGGGTTAAAGGTTTAAGCAAGATAATTCAATTAAAACTATTACCTACCATAGATTCCACACCTGAGGGTTCGCCTGATCCTCTGATTAGTGTGATTGACTCTTTGACAGAAGCTTTGAATAGTGGCAATGAAATCCAAGTGAAAATTTTACAACTCTTGCCTTCTTTTTTTCAGCTTTATTCTACTAGAATCAATAACGATTCACTTGGAAAATTACTAAATATTTGTACTACTTTACAGACAAATATTAAAAGTCCTATTATTGTAAATACTTCACAGGCCACATTTTCACAGTTGATAAACATTGCATTTGAAAAAGTATCCAATTTAGATGCATCAAATGAAGACCAAATCAAAAAGTATGACGTTTCAATTGGTAAAGAGAAATTGAAAAAAGTAGGACAGTATGAATATGATGTACAACGGATTGTCGAAGATATATGTCTTTTGATTGATCATAAAAAACCAAAATTTTTGAAAATTGATTCAGTACCCAATGAATATGGTTTTGAAATTTTAGAAAATTTAATTAAAAATAACTCTACTGTTTTTTCAAATCATGAAGAACTTTCATATTTACTAGGAAACGACGTATCTCCAATTTTATTTAAATATATATCTACTGGAAAAGATTACAAACTGGTTGTCAACGCATCACGTTTGGTTTTACTTCTATTGACATATCAATATGAAACAATTAAATCTGAAGCGGAAATGTTACTAAAATTAACAACTCATATTTTGGCAAAAGAATCAGGGTCACCTACATGGAAAAAAACAATTGTTTTAGAGATTTATCTTGGTCTTTTCAAAAACGCAGATATTTTACCTCAATTATTTAAAACATTTAATTCTGCGAAAGAGAAACAGGCACAGCTTTTGACTGGTTTTTTAGAAACATGTTTTATTTTTGTTAATGAAAACAGACAAATTTTAAATACAGGTGATTTAATTCAACGACCATTGACACATAATGATAACTCAAAAGGCTCTCAAAGGTCACATCAAACGGCAAGTCAAAAAAAAGTAACAGCTGGCTTGAAGTCAAATGACTTTGGCAATCAAATCAAATTTATTGAATCTATTGATAAATCAGAACCTCCTGAGGTCGTTGATACTTATAATTTATATTTGATAACACAAATTATGGCAGGGCTTTCGGATTGTATTCAAGGAAGTACTGTTGAGCTTTTGAAAAAAGCATCTCCATTATCATATCTTACGGAAAACGCTATAACTAAAAAGAATGATGAAAGTCTTAAATATGCCTATGATAATTTACACAATATAATGAGCCAAACTTGGAGATTTCAATTAGATACTGCCAATATATTTATTCATTCAACTTTAGATAAAGATTTTTTTTCTATTATTTTGAAAGTTTTGGAAAACACATGCTATTGTGCTGGTATTATGGCCATGAATGAAATTCAGCATAGTATTCTTGAGTTTTTAGGGGTTTGTACACTTAGACTTGATGGCAGAAATGGCTATCAAAGTAAAGTCATGTCAATAAGTGAATCTATTGTTGGAACTATAAGCTCAACATTAGGACACGCAGTTTCAAATATATCCAACCATAGTAATGTTGAAAATGCAAATGCAATTACTAAGTTATATCCAAGAAATATAAATAATAGGCAAACCATATGCTTCCATACTCTACTGAGATTAGCTGTATCTCTTGGATCACATTTAAATTCGGATTGGAAAATTATACTAATAACCATACAATGGATGAGTTATTACATAGATGGCCCTACAGGTTTCAATAAAAAGGATATTCCGGCATTATCACCTTATTTAGAAAATAGGGATTTGAAAATTATTGAGCATTCTCTCAGTGAATTGAATAAAAGCATATCTAACGGTGATGCTTATATATTTACTGATGTTGTTGAAGCAATAATTGTTTTATCTGACAATGTAATGGCAGATGAACTTGTAAATTGTTACGGAGAAACTCCCGTAACAGTCGATGGTGATCTTCAACCTTGTGTGTTCAACAAATTGTTTTATATTAACAAACTAACTGATATATGTGATCTCAATCCATTCAAACTTTTAGTACAACCAGATAAAAATCTTGAATTAGTCAATGGCTATTTTTCCAAGATTGCAAAGAACAGATCGTTTGCAGATGAGACTAGAATATTATCCAGTAGAAGTTTCAATTCAATTGCGTTTGCTTGTGCCGAAGTTAGTTTTGAAAAGAACCCGGATGAAGATAAATATAATGCAGAAATTAAGATTTTAACAAGTATGTGTGGATTTATGATTCAGTTGTCAAAATTACCTTTATCAAAAGAAATTTATACAGCAAATTGTGAAGCAGAAATGTGTTTGCGCACTTTGGATACATTGAAAACTATAATTGACAGATATGGAAGTATGATTCACTCATCGTGGGATATTATTACTGAAATGTTAGATTTCCCATTTTCAATGATCAAAAACTGTGATAAAACTATTATAAAAGAAAAAATAATTAATGACATTGTCATTTCAATTCTAAAATCGTCATTTGAAACTTTAAAGGTGATTCTTGATGAAATATTACAAGGTATTCCAAAAGCACAAATTAAAGTAATTATTGACACTTTGTATAAATTTGTTGATCAAAACTTTGACTTGAACATTTCATTCAACTCTGTCAGTTATTTTTGGTTGATCAGTGATTTTATAAAAGACAAATTAGATGCAGTGCAAAATAAATTTGATTTTGAATACAAAATATCCTCTGAAGACGATCTTATTGCTACTGTTATTAGCGCTGATGAAAATGAATATATCTATTATAATTATTTATGGATATATCTTGTTTTGCAGTTAGCTAAAACTACGTCTGATCCTAGAGTTCAAGTCAGAAATGGGGCCATTATTACAACATTTAATGTAATAGAATCTTTTTCATCGGATACTTCTTTTTGGTCTGTTTTATACGAAATTGTTATAAGCCCTGTTATTTTGAAAATTCAGGTTCCGGAAGCTTCTCTTGGATCAATGAATTTGCCTGATCAGAATGATTGGAGTGAAAGTTTTATAAACATTTCGAATGGTGTTACCAAGCTAATGATTTCCCAATTAAATATTTCCGCAATTCATGATTTACCGGAAATGAACAATGTATGGAGCGGTATCATCAAATATTTTATTCAGCTTTTGAATTTGGATTATAACTGGATTGATGTAAATACTCAAGTTTTTAAAAACTATCACGATATTCTAGATGCTTTTAACAAAATTGATGATAATATATCGAATAATCTGTTAGAGTCGCTTTTTGAACCATGGTCTTATGTTAAAATTAATTACAATTTGAACCATGGTGTATCATATCAAGCATCTTTGTGCCAATTTATACAGTGTTTCAAACCATCATTTGAGCTTTTCACGCCTATTATGAATAGTAGCAAATTTGAAAAGATGTTGACAATTTTCAACTCCTGCATTAGATATCCAATTTTAGTTGACTCTAGAAACGATGATAAAAAATGTACAATGATACAACAAGCAGTTTTGGATAATCTTGCAGGCCTTTCATTTGATAACACGCAATATTCTTTTGAATCTTTACTAATACAGCAACTGAATTTAATAATTGTACTGCCATTTCAAACTCGTGATTTGATAGTGAAAAAACTCGGTAATAAAGGAATTAAAATCCCAACTTTTATTGCTGCAAGTTTTTATGGGCTGCAAATTTTACAAAATCATTTGCCAAATATAAACGATGTAAGATACTTAAACGACAGAACTATTTTGAAAGTTGTGAAGTCCTTGTTAGAGCTGTCAAAATCAAAAAGCGACATCATTGTGTCTAAACCGGTGGATTCTGGGGCTGTGGATACCTTTTTATGGATGGAAAGTTTTGAGATGTTGGTTAATCTTCTTGTGAATACATTAGATATTGTAATGAATATTTCAGATAATGAATTTTCTAAAAAAGTGAATATGGATTCCCTTAATCAATTATTTCCTCTTTGTCTGTCTACTTTGGAATGTTGTCTGGCATATAAAGATCCAACAAGCGTTAAAAATTATTTTGATTTTAAACATTATAACATCTTGAAAAATTTTATTTTAAAATTAATTAATAACTACTATAAAAGTAATACAGACTTCCAGATATCAAAAACTCAAATTGAGCAGTTCTTATCTCATTTGTGGAAAAGCTCTTTTTATTATGACCATGATTCATTGATGAAATCGATCTTAGAAAAAGACGATTTATGTTCTGTCAAAAATATGAAAGAGCTTACTCGTGTTTTAATTGAAGAAGAAAATTGGGATATATATGGCTCTACTGCGCCTGTTATAATTTCATTAAGATTACAAATTGCTAAACAATGTTTTGAAGACATTTTCGATTTGACTGAAAACGAAAAAAACCCACAACTTTATGAAATCGCTATTCCATTTTTTGTTTCACGTTGTGCTCTGGGGTTACGTAAATTTTTAATGGATTCTAAGCTTTTAGGCACAATACCTATTACAAGAGTTCAAATAGTTGAATTAGAATATATTGTTGAGCAAATTGAAATACTATCAAAGCCAACAAAATCTGTTAATGCAGCGAAAACTTTGTATCCTATGCTGGTCCAACTAATCTCTATTGACTGCAGCAAAGATTTGAAAAAGCGATTACAAGATATATCTATGAGATTAAATGAATAGGACTGATTGAATTTTATATGACTTAAAAATTAAAATGCAATATATGTTTAAATGGTATAAAGTATAGTATATAATTCTAAATAAATATGTATATATGTATCTATATATATATGTTGAGAATCAAAATTAGGAAAGAAATATTATAAATAATAATGCATTTCTGATTCATCTGCGTCCTGGGACATATCAATATAATCAGGTTCGTCTTCATGTTCATAATTTGCTGGATTATATACCGATTCTAATTCGTTTCCAGCTTTATATGTATTGTTTGAAAATTGAGATTCTTTTCTCAGATTTTCAAATTCACGCCAAGTCATTTGTTTAATTTGAGAACCATCAAATTCACCTTCACTATTTCCATGATTACCTTTGTCTCCACCTTCAGTTTTTCTGGTATCACCCCAACTGAAATCATCAAATTTCCAATATGCATAAACAGGAAGAACAAAATTCCAAACTGGTAAAGATAATATGTAAATTATCATCCATGCAACATACATTAAGTTAGACACGGTGATAACAATCAAAAGAGCTGGTAAACCAAAAATAATACCCATTAAAATTAAGGACATAATTGGTGTTGGTTTTGAAACGATTGCAATGACAATAATGTAAATAGTAAATGTAATGGAAGCAGGTAAGACTAAAGTACCAACCAATTGAATAATAATAACAAATTGCATTGACAAGCAAAATGCACCACATAAATCTTTGACTAATGCCAACTCCATTAAATTATGGACAGTAGAGTTGATCCAACGACGACGTTGAGATAATAAAACTTTGAACTTGTCTGGTACAACAGTTTTACAAGCTGCTTTTGGGACAAAAATTTGTTTTCTTCTAGGGAAAGCACGAAGCATCAAAGAGGTCAAATATCTATCTTCACCTAATAGCAACAAATTCTTTTTATGTAAACTGTTCAAAACATTATCCGAATATTTTTCAACAATTTCAGAATTAGCTAATATAGGAACCCAAACATTTGTACTCTTTGGAGACTTTATACGGTACATACAGAAACAACCTGGCAAACAAGTAACACTACCAAAGACAGATTCAAATGCTTTTGACTGATGATGAGAAATATAATATTCAAAAACTTGGATAGCGGTAACCCAAGACTGCGCTTTGTTAGAAATTTTAGTTTCTCCACATAAACCCATAATTTCAGGGTCTTTAACAAATTCTGCTGCCATATGAGTTAACGAATCTGGATACACCAAAGTATCAGCATCAACCATCAAAATGGTTTCATACATAGTGGCCATCAAGCCAGTAATCTGCCAGATAGCTTTCAACATTTCATATTGTAAAGGTGTCATTCTTTCATTGAAAGTGACAGCTTGAAGAAAAGACATAAGAATAATTTGGGAATCACGTTTACCTCTATTACCAGGTTTAGCTGAAGTCAACTCTTGTGGAGTACCACACTTAACAACTAATAAAACTGGAATTTTTTGTTGTTTTTCAGGAGGGACCGTTGTGTCATCATATTTGTAAAACCCGGCATAAACTTTAGCCATATTGTGTCTTTTTGCACCATGTGCAACAGAAACATAAGAGAAAGGTTCAACATCTTCTTTCGGAATCACTAAGTTTGTAATCATATCCAAGCAAATATCAGGTGTTGATTTATCATTACCTGCACCGGTAATCAAACCATCACATATAACAACAACTAATTTGTGAGAATTAGGATAATCAGTGGTAGTAATTGAATCAATTGTTGTTCTGATACCATCTTCGTCTTCAGAATAACAAGTTACTAAACACATAGTATGAATCAAGGGATATCCAAAAGGTTCCCAGTTGATAGGTGGCTGGGGAATAACATCAGAACAAATCAATGAATGGTCTAAAGTTTCAATATCATCCTCAAATGGATCATTTGTTTTAAATGGATTCAAGGTTAAATTACTTGTACTCAACATAGAAGATCTTGACATACTTCTGGATTTTCTCTTAGACGCATTTGCCATTATATAAGCTTCAGTTGTCATAGTAATATATTTTGGTTGATAATCAGATGAATTCTTATCTAAAAAGTTGCTGTCGTTACCAATGAATTCATTAATATCACCACCCCAAGAAAGTCTTAAACCTTTCTTATTTCTTGAACTGTGGTAATCAGCTCTCCTTTTCTTGGGAACATCAGCTAACGGTGCTGAATTAAGTGGATCATTAACCCAATCTTCAATTGCATTGTTTCTTTCGTTCATTTCTTTAATAGACGAATATGAAACACCTTGATACGGTGCAATGAACCATTTAAAATAACAAGCAACACAAAATTGTACAATAACAATTGATAAAACAAAAACTAATGAAACATATAAAACAATTGTTGATGCAATACAACCGACGGTTGATACATCAACAACTCCAATTTTTGCAATTTCAACTAAACAGTCCGCCATTTGTCTTTCATGTGGTTCTGTAAGTAAAAGCGAGATATCGTAACCTTTCATGGTTTTATCATTTTTTATATCATCAAATAATGAAGGATATGTTAATTCATCCTTGTATAACCAATCTAGAAAACCCATATCTATAACATGACCATTATAAACAATTAAATCTCGTGTACTATTGGTAATTGAATCCCATGTATAATATAAATCACCTTGAACTTCCAAATTGTAAAATCCTTTCCTGGCTGAAGATGATGTATGACAAGCATAACCATCATAATATTCAAATGTAAAGTTTGGTTTTGTTGATCCGTCTAATTCCATTATTTTACAAGGCATATACCATGCTAATTCGTCATCTTCATGAGGAATGGTCGATTTTTCCTTTGGTTTAATTAATCCTTTACAGTTACCGTTAACATTTTGAAATAATAAACTAGCATCTTTTCCTCCAGCATTTATAGGAGGATATAAAACATTTGTTCCGGCTTCTATACCAACAGCGGCAGGGTGTGATGAATCGTCCAAGTTATAAGCTCTACCGTTAACAACAATGTAAGAGCTTGAGATGTTTTCTGGTTTTAATCTTACTGTTAAATTTGTACATGTTGCCCTTGTAAAACCAAAAGTTAAAAAACCGATAATTGTACCAATGACTATAATGATTGCAATTAATCCCATTTTTTCTCTCCAAGCATATTGTCTGTCTTTAGTTTTCAATCCTGCTAATTTTAAGACTGGACCAGGAGCCCAAAATGTTATTATATAGCAAAATAATTTCCAATAGGGAAATCCTTTTTTATCTTCTTCTAATTCTAATCTTTTAGATGGCACAGCAGTATATATTTCATTATTGGACAGAGGGGTATTTTCTAAATCATCGTTTAAACTAGGAATAAATTGGTTTTCATTTTGTTTGGAAGAATTAATATCTTCATATTCATCATTCAGACGAAATTCTTCCCTTGGTTCAATATTTGAAACTTTGTACATATTTTTGTCTATATCTTCGTCGATACTTCTTGAATCATGAACTTCTTCGTCTATAACAAAGGGATTTGGAGTATTATTTGAATTATTATAGGAAGCGTTTATTTGATTGCCTGAATGATTTGTTTGTAAATTTTGTAGCTGTATATCATCATTATCATTTTTATCATAAAAACGATCAAAATTGCTGTTTGAGCTATATCTATTAAAGGATGCAGAATTGGGGATATTTGAAAATCTCGCAGAGTTCGAATTTGAAATTGATTTAGACTGTCTTGAATTCTGAACTAATAGTGATGATTGGGGTCTGCTACGGTCTCTACGAACCAACGATCTTTTCCTTTTGAACTGACCCATTTCAGAATCATAAGAATCATAGGCAGATCCAGATCCTGATCCGGTGTTATTATTGAAGGAATCTGGATCAAGCATATCTTGATACGGATGAACCATATTTGGTACTTTATGAAACTTTGGTTGGCCTTACGAGCTATGCCAATCGAATCAATGTGATTGCAAACAAACCTGAAAAAAATTTTAGGGAAAACTGAAAAAAAAGGCAATCTTCAAAGCGAAGGAACACAAACCAAAATAAAAACGCCGCGACGAAGGAATAATTTGTTTCTGAAATGGGCAACTGCCTGATTCGGAAATTTTATTACGTCGCTGCTTCGTCAAAAAATTTGACGCGATTTGAAATGTGCAAATTGGTTTCATGGAATTACAAATTGCAAGTTACGTGTTGAAGCTGGGTTGTGTTGGACTGTTTGATTCACAAAGAAACGGCTGTTTGCATTACCGTGGAATAAGTTTTGAGCTGAGACATGTCTGATAACAGAAGTCCTAGAAAAAGATTACAGAGACACCTTAACGACTCTGACAATTCTTCTGATGAAGAAGCTGAGATTGACAATTCTGAAAATTTGAGATCTTCTCCGTCAGCTCCAGATTTACCTGATTTGGCTTCTTCTCCTAACCTTGAACTTTTTGAAAATGATGAAGAAGAGGTTGAACGTGAAAATAGAGATGAAATTGATGATGATATACGTGATCTCCCTGACGACGACGACGACGATGATGAAATGGAAGAAGCAACAGGTAGAGACCTTATAGGTGACGATATGATGAACGATTATACAGAACGTCCAGAAGAAGATAATTATGACAATATTGATATTGACGATGACGCTGTTGATGATATGGATATAGGTCAGAGAAGACAAGTTGATACACTTTTGAATATGAGAGATGATTTTAGAAATCAAAACTTGGACCTAGACGAAGAAAATGCCGACGAAAGAGTCGATCAATCAGAGGATGAATTTGGTTTACCAACACAAAGAACAAGAAGAAGAAATGAAGAAGATCATAATGATGAAGAGCTAAGATCAAATGAAATTACTTATGCCCAATTATTAGATGTAAAAGCACCTTCAGTCATTGAATGGATTTGTCAACCTCAAGTTACTAAAACAATTGCAAGAGAGTTTAAATCATTTCTTTTGGAGTTTGTTGATAGCAATGGAAGGTCTGTTTATGGTCCAAGAATCAGAGAAATGGGTGAAGCCAATAGTGAATCATTGGAAGTTTCCTTTTTGAATTTATTGAATGCCAAAGCAATTTTAGCAGATTTTTTAAGACAATGTCCTGAAGAAATGTTGAAAATTTTCGATATTGTTGCGATGGAAGCAACAGAAATTCATTTCCCAGATTATACACAAATTCATTCAGAAATTCATGTTAGAATAACAGATTATACAGAATCCTTAAATTTAAGAGAATTGAGGCAAAATTATTTAAACAATTTAATTAAAATAAAAGGTGTTGTTACAAGAAGAACTGGTATTTTCCCACAATTGAAATATATCAAATTTGATTGTCCTAAATGTCAAACTGTTTTAGGTCCTTTTTTCCAGGATTCTAATCAAGAAATTAACATAAGATTTTGCTCAAATTGTGAATATAAAGGTAAAATGCCTATTAATTCAGAGCAAACTGTTTATAGAAATTATCAAAGAATAACAGTTCAAGAATCTCCAGGATCAATGCCAGCAGGTCGCTTACCACGTCATAAAGAAGCAATTTTACTTTGGGATTTAGTTGATATTGCAAAACCTGGTGAAGAAATTGAATTAACCGGTATTTATAAGAATTCATATGATGGTATTTTAAATGCTAAAAATGGTTTCCCGGTTTTTGCAACTATTATTGAAGCTAACTGTATTAAACGTCGTGAACATGGTGGTAGTGATGTATCAGATTCTTCTTCGCCTTATCAAATTTCTATAGAAGAAGAAAGAACTTTTAGAAGTATGTCTAACCAACCAGATATTATTGATAAAATTATATCTTCTATGGCACCTTCTATTTATGGACATAAATATATTAAAACTGCAATTGCAAGTGCATTATTTGGTGGTGTTCCAAAAGATGTTAATGGTAAACATTCAATTAGAGGTGATATAAATGTTTTATTATTAGGTGACCCTGGTACAGCAAAATCACAAATTTTGAAATATGTTGAAAAAACTGCATATAGAGCAGTTTTTTCAACAGGTCAAGGTGCATCGGCTGTTGGTTTAACTGCATCTGTTCGTAAAGATCCTGTTACAAAAGAATGGACATTAGAAGGTGGTGCATTGGTTTTAGCTGATAAAGGTGTTTGTATGATTGATGAATTTGATAAAATGAATGATCAAGATCGTACATCGATTCATGAAGCTATGGAACAACAATCGATTTCAATTTCTAAAGCCGGTATTGTTACTACATTGCAAGCAAGATGTTCTGTCATCGCTGCTGCTAATCCAATTGGTGGTAGATATAATAGTACAGTTGATTTACAGAGGAATGTTAATTTAACAGAACCAATTTTATCGAGATTTGATGTTATATGTGTTGTTAGAGATTTGTGTAATCCTGAAAATGATGAAAGATTGGCAACTTTCGTTGTTGATTCTCATATGAGATCATATCCTGATGATGAAGATGAAGAAGATGATGATGATGATTCAGATAATCAAGATTCGGATGAAGAGATGGATCAAGAAATAATACGTCAAAAGAAGAACAAAAGGTTAGAAAAAATTAGAAAAGCAAAAGAGAGTGAAATTTCTCCAATTCCACAAGATGTTTTAATAAAATATATCTATTATGCTAGAAGTAGAATACAGCCAAAACTAAATCAAATGGATATGGATAAAGTTTCAAGGGTTTATGCGGATTTAAGAAAAGAATCCAATACTACAGGATCGTTTCCAATTACTGTTAGACATTTGGAATCTATACTTAGAATTGCAGAATCATTTGCTAAAATGAGATTAAGTCCTTATGTTTCAAGTAGTGATTTGGATCGTGCTATCAAAGTTGTAGTTGATAGTTTTATCGGAGCACAAAAAGTTAGTATCCGAAGACAATTACAAAGAAGCTTTGCTAAATACACATTACCTCACCGTTCCTCTTACAGGACTGGTGGCAGGGGTGTCCAGAATGCTTCTTCTTCAGCTTCTGCAGCTGCAAGTGCTACAGTCACCTAAACCCCCTCTTCTCTTGTGTAAACCCTCTGTATTTTAAACCATCTGTGTACCATAAACTGAACAAAAAACGGAATAGGGAATATGCCCCGACGCATCGGTAAATCCACCGAGTGTGCTGTCCGCGCAAAAAAATTTGCGACATGTATATCGTACGCAAAACATATTTACACGATTGTAGTCTGGTTAATTGGTATTTCCATTGATTTGGGGTCTCTGGCTGCCTTGTTCGTTATTTTTTGTGGAACAGGAATCATATCTAATAGAAAAATGGTATCACTAACAGAAGTACCTAACCCTGTCACTCCCAAATCTGTTTTCTATTTTGTACCAAATATCATTGGATATGCCAGAATAATAACATTACTTTTATCGTTTGTTACTATGGCAAACTACCCAATTATTACAATGGGATTCCTATATAGTGCATCATGTTTACTTGATGCGTTTGATGGTTACTATGCAAGAAAATTTAATCAATCAACACAATTCGGTGCTGTATTGGATATGGTAACAGATAGATGTTCAACATGTTCCTTGATTGTTTATTTATCAGTTTTATACCCAAAATATTTCATTGCATGGCAAATTTTAATTTCATTAGATCTAGCTTCACATTATGTCCATATGTATGCACAAATTGTTAGTGGATCAACAAGTCATAAGAAAATGAGAGAAGGAACTAACTGGTTATTGAAATTGTATTATGAGAATCGTATCTTTTTGTTTTTGGTTTGTGCATTTAATGAGATCTTTTACATTGCCCTTTATTTACTTCATTTTGATATTTTTTATTTCCCTGGCACTAATATAAATTTAGCTTATTGGATTACAATTGTTTGTACACCTGTTTGGTTTTTTAAACAATTTTGTAACGTTATTCAAATGTTCAATGCTTGTGAAATTTTAGCACAATTAGATGCAACTAGAATGAATAATTTAAGAAAATCAAACTAGGAGTACTTTATATAAATAATTCAAGTCTGTGAAATTTTGTACAACATTCTATCTAAGTTTTTTTTTTAATTTTTTTTTACTTTTTATAAAATAAACTATAATTGATATGTTTTCTGTCGGGCATTATTTATGCTGCTTTATTATTCGTTTGTTTTCGTTCCAGTAAAAATTATGGCTTACTTAAATCGATATGTTCCTTCGAAGAATGTCATTTCAAATCTTATAATAACGTGGCCAACTGCAGTATATTTTATGTTTAAAACTACATTACTTTTACGTGTGCTAAAAATGAATTTTGATGCTCTAGGTAAACTGGATATATAAGATCTATTCATATGATGTAATTTTAAACTGAAAAAATAAAGGGGCCAACTGGGAATTGAACCCAGGGCCTCTCGCACCCAAAGCGAGAATCATACCACTAGACCATTGGCCCTTTTTTTTATTAGTTAATTAATACAGCCCTATATATTTACACCATTTAACTAATTGGATAAGGTTTTAATTAATTTAAGTTTACACGGATTACAGTAATAAAAATAATTTTTTTCAAAATATATATCCCATCTTTTATAATTATTGTTGAAAATAAATTATATAGTGTTAAAAATACGTGCCAATGTCGTTTCCGCATATTACTTTTATTGGTGTATTAAAAACTCAATAATAATACAAAATATACAAATATACAACTGATGTCTGTTTGTCGGTGTTTTTGTCGCCAAAAACAAAATAGCATTCCATCATTTTTTTCATAATTTATATAACGTTACAGAAATTTTTAAATCACTTGACTATGCTACAAAACCTCTATTGATTTTTATTAATATTTTTGGAGAAACTGTTCCAATTGATAGAACATAATCAATAACATCTCTTGTAATTAGTACAACAAAACAAATTGTTTTTAGACTCAACTTGATATCAAAATAAACAAGAATCAGTTTTATCGGAATATGACTTTCTGATAAAAAGCCAATACTGATTTGTACAGCGGTTGCCAAATGCTGCTACCTGCTATTTTTCCACAGATGTTCAAAATGTGACTTTTGCAATTTTTCGTCGATCGGCGCTCGCTTTTTTTTTCCTTTAGGGTGTTTTGAAACTTACACTGATTTACATGAAATTAAAGATTCTTGTTTAAACCTTTGAAGCTGAAAGCCAATTGACCTATTCTCGAAAGCAATATCATTTAGAGTGTAAATTAATTCTCCTCAGAAATGACGGATATGAGTGATCCTGCTGAAAAAAATGGTGATGCAGTGAATGATGATAACAGTTTAGAGAAAAATAGTACGACGACTGCATCTGAAAATTTGGAATCATCTCCAATTGATTCTGAAACTGCAAAGCCAACATCTACACCAACAGAGAAAAAAATGACATTAAAAGAAAGACTTGAATTTGCTGCCAAGTCCAAAAAGAAGAATTCCAAAAAATCCAAATCAGAAAAACAGAAAGCTGATAATGGGATAAAACCTGCTGAAATCAATCTAGCAACTGATATTATTTCTAATGATGAGCTGGAGGATGCTGAAAAGGTTAAAAGTGACGATAAAGTTTTGAGTGAAATTATTTCTAATCTAGCAAATACCATTTCAGCTGATTCACGAGAACAGCTAATTAAACAAATTCAGGATTTTGTTTCCTCTAAAGAGAACGAATCAGACAAAAAAATCAAAGACCTTCATGCTCAATTAAATAGCTTGAAAAAATGCGAGAAGAAGAATAATAATATAAATGTAAATACCAGCTTGCTGAAAAAAATTGAAGCAAAGGAAGAACAGATTCAAAACTTATTAGAAGAAGGTAATAAATTATCTTTAAAAGAAGTAACATTAACACAGTCTCTGAAAAAACTGAAAAAGCATGAAACGGAGTTAGAGCAAGAACTTGATCAAATGCAATTAGATAATGAGAAACTAGCCGATAAGATTGAAAACTTGGAGAAACAATTGGATGAATTTGATGATACCAAAAGGTTATTAAACGTTGAGAAATCGTCGTTTGAAACTTTAAAAAATAAATATGATTCATTGATGATTGCAAATGAAAGTTTGACAGACGAATTAAAAGAAATTAAATTTAGTAAAACTGATGAACAGTTAAAGCAAGCAACTGAAGATCTAAACATAGAAAAGGAGTTACACGATAAAATAAAGAGTGAATATGAAAATTTAGATCTATCATTTATAAAATATAAAGAGGAAAAAGATTCACAAATTAAAGATTTAACAAGTGACTTAAAAATTACCGAAAATAATTTGAATGATATAAAACGAGATACTGAAAATGAAATTAAAAGACTAGAAGAGAAATTAGAAGTTCTCAGATATCAAAATGAAAATAAATTACCTTCCTTAACTAATGAGAACAATATTAATAGTAAAGAGCTTGAATTATTACAAAGTCAATATGATCAAGCTCAAGAAAATTGGAAAACAATTGAAAGCTCTTATCTTAACAAAATATCTGGTTTTCAAAGTCAAATTGAGGAGCTTAATAGTGAGAAGTTAATATATTCTAAAAAAATTAAAATCTTAACTAACGATTTAAAGCAAAAATCCGCTAAAAATAGCGAGTTAGAAGATAATGAAATCAATTTACTCCATCAAATTGATGAATTGAGAAGGGAGAAAACATCTTTAATTTCTGCAAATGAAGCATTAGAACAAAATATCAATATTTTAAAACAAGATTTTGAAAATGAGAAAAAAGTATCGGAAAAGAAACTTCAAGAGTTACAACATGTAAAAGAAAATTTAGAAGCTTCATTAAAATTAAGAAATAATGACTTCAATATTTCTGGCGCCAACCTAAATTCTAATTCATTTTATTTACAAGACTTGTCGTCATCTTCATCATCATTTCATTTTAAATCATCAAGTCAACAAAACAATATACCTTTGGGAAGATCGTCATCTAACAAAAGATTTTCAATATCGGTTGGCGAATCATCCACTACCCCAAGAGGCTCTGCTTCTAATATAAACCCATTTTCATTTCAAAAATTGAATAATTTAACTTCAATGTCAACTCAAGATAAGATTTTGAGACATCAAGCATCCACTTTATCTGGAGATAGTGAAATAGTTTCCAAACCACTAGGTATTGATTTTTCTCAAAATACTGATATTGATGATATTAATATAGGGAATGGCGGTAATTACATTAATTTAAATTTATCAACTGAATTTGAACCATCACCTACTATTAAAAATAACTCTGCATTTTTAGGAAATGATGAGATTCAAATGGGTATGGATGCAGAAAGTATTACATTGAGTACTATAAATGCAACAAATACGCCTGCAATAGGAAATGAAAATATGAATGGAGGTGGTAGTATGAATATACAACTAGTGAAAAGGCTTGGTGATCATATAAGAGTTTTAGAACTTGAAGTATCTTCACTTAAAGATGAAACTAGGAAACTACAAGAAGAAAAAGATAAAGCCAGTGAAGAGATTGTAAAATTAATTGAAGATAATAGTAAAGTTGAAGATATTAAAAGTTTAGTAAGGAACAAAGAAGAAGAGATAGAAAATTTAAATGAGAAATATAATAAAGTTTTGATTTTATTAGGGGCAAAAGAAGAGAAAGTGGGCGAGTTAACTGCTGATGTAGAAGATTTGAAAGAGTTATTGAAGCAACAAGTTCAAGAAATGATTTCAATACAAGAAAGAGCTAATAAAAACTAGCAATATATCCTAGTATGAGTTTTCAGTTATTATTATTATTTTTTTTCCAATTTTGTATTTCTATTGTTTTCTTTATAAAGAATTTGTTTATTTATGATATATTGATCACACAACCATGTAAAACTGTATAATAACAATATGACAAAATAAAAATTACTTTAACATTAATATTAGCTTTTTTTTTGTATACTCAAGGTAGAATTTATTTTGTTTTCTCTTTAATTATATTAAAATTATAATAAAATTATAATAAAATTATAATTTTAAACTATATATGTGATCTATAATGATATTAGTAGAATTAGTTATTACCTTGCTTAATAGCTAATGCAGTATGGGTATCAATGTCATCAGATTCCCAAGGATATGCAATCCATCTATCTTCAACATCTTCACCTGATATATAAATACCACCATTCATTAATTTTTCATCAAGTTGAGCTCTCTTTTCTTTTAATTTATTATTAACAACGAAAATTGAAAATTTTGTTTCTGCCATTGATTTACCTAATTTATTAGCTTTCTCTTCAACGTCATGATATAATTCTGATAATGCATAATGTAAAGTTGTTCTAGTATCATCAACTTCATCAACAATCAATATATTTTTACCAATTAATGAATCAAAATGTTTCTCTAAAGCACCAAAATCTAACCATTGAGTTCTAATAACTTCTTTACCAATAGATTCAGAACCTGTACCCATATCTTCATAAAGTGATAAACCGATTGCTTGAATTGGGATATTTTTCTCTCCTTGTTTCTTTAAAAATGTACGAATGATTCTTGAAGGTATGAATCCACCACCACCGATAGCAACAATAACATCAGGTTTACCTATAGTATCAAGAATTTCAGCAGCTGCTTTTTGACAGTGTTTATGAACACAATTGTATGAAATGTATAATTTATCGGTTGACATTGTGT
>JAJMLC010000162.1:0-24327 GCA_030569495.1 Pichia cabralensis | reverse complement strand
TTATGCGAATAAAAGTGTTTATATTATTTAAGCTAGTACTAAAAAAGATTAAAGAAAAAGAAAGTATTTAGAAAAATAGATTGGTATACCGTATGTGTGAGATCTATTGAATGCTCTACAGTTGCTTTCTGATGTCATAGTCCATTTCAAAATTATCGTTGCTTTCATCAACAAATTTTACATCATCGTGATCTTTGGGAAAATGGCTCTTCATGTAAAGATGTGCATTTTTACCATAAGCTAATCCTGGATGGAAGACAATCATTAAAACTGAAGAGAGTGCAATTAACATACCATCTAAAAGCATTGCATAAATTTCATCTTTTGCAACAGATGAATCCCAACCTAAGGAGATTTCAACAAGTCTATAAATGGATCTAATGAAAATCAATATCACAGTTATTGAACATGCAATATAAAATGGAATTAAAGTTTTTCTTTGTCTTAATTCAACAAAATTTGGATTAAATTCTGCATCACCACATGATTTATATTTTTGATAAACTTTCCAAAGAAATCTGTACCATAAGTATTGGAAAACACAAATAATGAAAACTTGGAAAGCTAAACCTGCTGTCATGATATGTAAACCTCTATCAACTTGTGATCCATCAGGACTGGAAGCTGAACCACCACCGGCACCTTGTAAAATAACAGCAACCAAATCACAAGAAATGAAAACAATAGAATAAAGTTTTGGCTTTAAATAAGAAAATTCATCACCATAAATCAAAACTAATTGTGCTAAAATATAATACATACCAGCCATAAGAAAACAAGGAGCAATAGTAACACAAACTAATTGCATAATATAAGCACTTTCGGAAGATTCATTAATATAATTCCATATTCTACCAGCATAACTGACAATTTCTAATGCTAAACCCATACCCCAAGAACCGAAAAACCACCATTGATGTGTTCTAATAGAGATTACAGTATGGAAACACATAAAAATAATAAACACCACAAGATATGGGATACCACTGGCAAGTGTTGGACGTTCGGGAGAGAAGCCACCATCTCTTTTAAGGAGTTCTAAAAAACCTGACACTGTTTCCATTTGTAATAATATATTATGTAGTAAATATTTAAATAAGAGATTGATAAAAGAGAAATGGAATATGTTTTTGCTTTAATCCAATATATTAAAGTAAGACGTTCTTAGCTTCCGAGGATAATCTATAACTATCTTCCGAGACAGAGTTGTAGCACATTTCTAATCAAAGGGTAAAAAAAAAACAGGGAAAAACCAATTCTATTTAAATGGATTGTTAAGAGCCACATTTAAAATTGAGCAAGATGCAGGCTGTGGAAAAAGTGTTTGCACGTATCAGCCAAAAAGACCAGCTAAGCCCTGATTTTTCCAAATTACATAGGTAAATCTACATTGAAGAAGGAAATGGCTTAGCAAAAAACTCCATTTCGAGTGCGCCCCCGAAGGCGAGGCTACTAGCGGTAGATTACGAGTTTTGCTTTGCGTTGTGCTCCCAGGAAGAACCACCGGCTGCACCTGCTGCACCTGCTGTGCAAGAGGCCAAGGGGGAGCCAGTGGGCACCAGTGGGCACCAGTGGACGCCAGTGGGTATATAAACATACCAAAACCACGGATGGCTGCTTTTGTTGGAATTTTCAGTGTCAGTTTTGGTGTTATTTTTAGTTTTTACACAAACTACATAGCTCGAGGGTGTTTAGGTATTGCAGATCTGTCTATAGTGCTGGCAATACACCTTTTTATTATTCTTATTTTCTTTTTTCCCCGTCTTCTTTGGTTTGTTGCCGGAAAAATTGCTGCTTTTTGGCTTTCCAAAAATACCTTCTCTACCTTATTCGTCGTTATCGGATCCTTCTTCTCCTTCTTCTTCTCCTTCTTCTTCCGCTTGTTCATCATCATCTTCGTCTTCATCTTCAACATCTTTTTCATCGTCTTCATCTTCGTCAAATCCACCTTCTCCATCAAGTACTACACTGGTTCCATCTTCCCCTAGCGTAGTTTCATTTAGTTCATCGTCTTCTTCTGATTCAGACTCATCATTATCATCATTCTTCTTCATGATCTCATTACGCATTAGCAACTGATCTTTCAATAAACTCAATTTACCAGTTAACTTAATTAAATCAGTTAATTTTAAAGAATCTTGTCTCATATTGGATTGTAAGATTTTCAACCATTCAATAGATTCTGTATTTCTAGAAATTAAATTACCACGTAAAATTAACAGCCATTTAAACCATTCCTTAACCCCATTTTTAGTATTTGGAATTTCTTTATCACTGCTTTGTAAAAGAATATTACTAATCTTAACAAATAATTGATTGGATTCTTCAATAGATAGTATATATATACATGATTTAGCAAACTGAATATTTTGGGATAACAATAAAATAAATGATTGATCGAATTCTTCATTACTAGTTGATATATCAGCCAGTAATTTAGGTTTAATAAGTTCAACAAACGCAGGGAGTTCAGAACATTTATAATCTAAAATTTCAATATCTTTATCATTCTTATTCTTATTTTTATTTTTAGTCTGTTTATTTGAATTATTATCATCATCCATAATTACATCTTTATCTTCTTCAATATCCATTACTATCAATTCACCGTCTTCATCAATTGGTTGTTCTCCTTCTCCTTCTCCTTCTTCTTCAATTTTATCATTGAATTCAAGTATATCATTATTGTTAGGATCAGCTAATTCTGATACAGAAATCTTGTTACTACCATTCAAATTTAATATATTTTCAAATTCAAAATCAGTTATTTGAACATTAAAATTATCATACCAAATACCTTTATAAACTCCTTCAATTACATTATTGGAATTTAATAAATTAATGAAAATACCAACTTCATCGCCTCCTTCAATCTCTAATTTGGCAAATGAGTCTACAGATTGTGAATTTAAGTTAAATAATTCTATAGAACCATCTGTTAATGTTGTAGAAATAATCAAATCATTATTCGATTTGATTAATGAAATATCTTGTATATTTTCAGTAGTTGTGAAAATTTTAGATTTTAGTTTCTTTGATTTAACATTATTATTTGTTTTTGCTTTCTTAAATTTATTTAAATCTATTTTTTGAATTTTATTACAATTTGAACGAATTATATATAAATTTAAATCTTGATTAATAATTTTCAAAATTTTATTAGAATTCTCATTGGAATCTATTGAAATGTCAAAAATTTGAATTAAATTATATGTATTGTCTAATAAGAAAAGTTTTGAATCAGATGCTAAAATTATTAAATTGTTTAAATTATCGCATAAAATATAATTAATTAAAATATCATGTTTAAAACTTATAGAATCAATTAATTGTGGTGAGAATGTATTGAAAATTTTTAATGATTTATCAATTGCATCAAAAGTAATTAAATCGTTACCTTCGTTAATCAATTCCATTGATGAAAATGGCGTATCTGATGTAATTTTATTAATAAATTCTTTGGTAAATGTTGAATATATAAGTATTTCTCCTGTTGTTAATAAAATTGCTAAATAGTCAATATATTCAAGATCGTCAAGTCCAGTTTCACTTTCACTTTCATTTCCACTGATATTTGACCCATCACTAGAGTTTCTTCTCTTTTTATTTGTACTGTTTTTCTTATCCTTATTTAATTTAATCCATTTAAATGTACTAACGGTCTCTCCGTTTTGAAAATCTATGTTTGAAGATAGTTGATTAAAACGTGAATCATCACTTAATGGTAAAATTGTAATCCTGTTGATTCCAGGCCTTGTGACCAATGTAGCCACCAGGGTATTTTCAACAGATGGAATGGCATATGCAGTTTTCATAGTTGCTTAGTCACGTCTGTGGAATCACTGTTCTTTCAATATGAAAAATTCAGAAGCTATCAAATGAAGAATGAAAAAAAAAAATTTTTTCAGTTTTTTTCTTTTTTTTCATTCTTTTTTCCGGTGCCAAACTGAAGCGAAGTTTGATGCTTAAACAAGGAAATTAAGCGAAATTAAATTCTAAATTAAAGGATATACGGCCATCTACGAGTGCATGTATTCTACAAATATATATATATATGTATATATGTATATATACCAATAAAACCAAGTTAGGAAGCAGAGATGTGCTGTATCAACTATAAGTAATATACATATCCGCTTTGCAACGTTCATTAATTTTCTTCGGCCAATGGTCCTACTCCAATCTGTGCCAACATTCGTTCAGCAACTGTATTGCTGTGCGGAGTGGACGTTCTATGAGTATCTGCATCTTGGGTTTTCTCTTGGTTTATGTTTCTATTTATTAGCATTGTCAGTTCGACTTCTTTCCTGTTACGTGCATCAATTTCATTTTGTAGCCATACTATGTAATCAACACTTTTGCTTAATATCTGTCCTTTATTGGGTCTACCATCTTTAGTACCAGTATTTTTCTCATTTGTATCACTGAAAAAAGTTGTTGGTATAAGCTCCAACAAATCACTAATTCGTTCATTCATAGTGTCTTTACGACGACGATCTCCTAAACTCATGGCTAATCCAGGACCCGTTGCTGGATTCGAATTCGAGTTTGAGTTTGAATTTGAATTTGATCCTTCCCTTGTGTCAGGGTTCATATTGTTATCGCTATTTGTGTTAGCATGAAATTCCATGTCTGCATCCGACTGTTTTGACAACGAAGACCTTACTTTTGGAGTGTTGTTCATCTGACGTGTGGGTAATTGCAACTGACAGTTCTTGTTGATTCTTCTAGAAGTTTTTAGGAACAGATTAAACCTATTGAGTCCTCATCATGTGCAAGTTCAATCTATTCCCTATTTAGGCAGTTGGGTGCGCAACAGATTACCAACTGGTGTATAAGTACAAGAATACCGTTCTTCTTCGTTACTTTATTTCACTTCGTTCCTTTTATTAGAAACTAAACTATAGAACAATAATGGCAATCGATTACTCTAAATGGGACAAATTAGAACTTTCTGATGACTCTGATGTTGAAGTTCATCCAAACGTCGATAAAAATTCCTTCATCAGATGGAAACAAAGAGATATTCACGAGAAACGTTCACAAAGAGAACAGCAAATAAAAGGGTTAAAAATCCAAAAAGAGATGTATACACATTTAAATGAACGTGTTGATAATTTATTAGAAAATTTAACAGATGACCAATTAATGGTTGAATCAGAGAGAAATAGTTATCTTAATTCAAAATTCGATAAATCTGAAAAATGTACAATGGAACAAGATTCTACTAATGATACTCCTACTTATAATGAAATGGTAGAAGATTTATTTACTCAAATCACATCCGATTTGAAAAAAGATAATGAAGAGGTTAATGGCTTTACCATAAAAAGGAAGATCATTGAACATAGGCAAAAAATTGAGAAAGTTTTAAAAGAGATTGATCCAAAATTGAATGAGTTTGAATTAGAGAAAACTCAAAACATTACAAGTGCTGATATCCATGATGGCTGGAATACTTCTATAATTAACAAATCAAAAGATTCTACTACAGGTAGTAGCAATACAACTTCACCTGTTTCTAACACAAGTGCAACAACTACTACAACAACCACTACATCAACTAAAATCGAGACTTTAAATTCTCCTGGTTCAAAAGAATCCAAACAACCTTCAAAACCTTTGGATCAATTAGGTGAGTTGGAATTATTGAGAGAAACTGTCACATTTTCAACTTTAGACTCAAATAAATCATGTTGTCAATTTATTTTAGAACATCCTTTTATTGCATCAACTCAACAGAAAGATGCATTGTTGATGAAAGCTTTTGACTATCAATTATATGATGATGACGCTGCTGCAAAATCAATCATTTATAAAGGTATGTTATTACAATTTGCATCAGATTTATTAGAAAATCCTCCTTATCCTCATATGCCAATGGATATTAGATTAAATTATGTTAAACAATTTTTTAGTCAATTAGATCAAGAAAATACTCCTGGTAGATTAGCTTTTGATCAAGAATATAATCAAATGGTTGAACATATTAAAAAGAGATGTGAAATAATCAAAGAAGAAACTGAAAAGGAAGGGGAAGAAGAAGAGAAAGTTGAAACAATTCAATTAAGATCTGTTGATGAAAATTCTAAATTAGTTGTTACAATTCCTACAACTGTTGACTCCAAAGAATACAAAATTTATCATGCATTACCAGAAACAATGAAGAAAGCATTAAATACAGGTTCTTTAGACGAAGTTAATAAAGAGTTTGCAAAAATGCCTCTTGAAGATGCAGAAAATATGTTAGAGAAATTTAACGAATGTGGTGTTATTGGTATTCAAGCACTACTTGAAAATGAAGAACAATTCAAGGAGTTAGCAGAAAATGAAAAGAAGTTTGATAAACTACGTGAAGCTACCTCAAACATTAATTTAAATGATAAACTTCAAGAGCTTTTAGAAAAAGAAAATTCCTCTTGATAGTTCTATATTACAGATTTTTGCTTAATAATTAATATATATATATGTATATCTCTGACTAATACTTATTATGATAAATATATATATACACACACACATATATATATATATATATATATACTTATAACTAATTTATAAAATGAATAGCGGTTGTGAAAACTATCTAATTATCTAGAGAAGGCATTCTTAAAATTTCCTTTTCTTTGTTCTTTGATTCTTCTTGTAGTAGTTTTAAAATTTTGGAGTTCTTCCATTTGTCTGGTAATGGTGTGATTTCAAAATTATTTGTAGCCCAATAATAAATATCCCAGTCAAGTTCATCAAGTAATTTATCATATTCAGTTAGCATTTCCCTATCAAAGTCTAATAAATATTTTTTGGCAAATCTGGAAAGCAATAAATCTGTTTCTAAAATACCTCTTTTACGTGATTGATAAATTAATCTTTTCCTCATTTCTTCTAATGATTCACCAGTTCTGTTTAATGGCTGGACTCTAATAACGACTTCATTATTTTCATCAATATAGTAATTTTTAATCGGTTTACCTTGGATTTGTCCTTGTGGTTTGGCGTTTTTGTCAATAGGAGTTGTATCTGGAGCAGGCTTTGCAATAAGGACACGGGATGATGTTGAAAAACAACGTTTAGAGCAGATTCTGGCTAACATTGTGTTTATGTCCCACCCTTTTCTTTCTACTCCTGCTACTTCCCCATCTACAAAGTGTGAAAGTGTGAAATTCAATAGTGATTGAGAGTCTCGGAATATGCGATTCGTTTCCGAAGCGAAACAGTGAAAATTTTCAGAGATCACTGGTATGGATTATGACTGCTGACTGTTCCTACTGCTGGATACACACAGTGCACGGTGAATACAATGGCTGTACCTACAAAGAAACACAAACTTGAAGAAGATAACGCTTCTGAAACAGTTATCAGGAAACACACAGCTTATATCAACAGAATAACCAATGAAACTAAAATTCAAGTTGCATTATCTTTAAGAGGTGGTTTTATCGAATTACCACATTCAATATTACAGAAAACTTATCCACCAAAGAGTGATTCACATTCACAAATAATTTCAATTCATACTGGTATTGGATTTTTAGACCATATGTTACACGCTTTAGCTAAACATTCTGGTTTCTCGTTAATTGTTGAATGTATTGGAGATTTACATATCGATGATCATCATACAAGTGAAGATGTTGGTATTGCTTTAGGTGAAGCATTTTATAGTGCTTTAACATCTCATGGTCCAATCAAAGGTGTTAAAAGATTTGGTTACGCTTATGCTCCATTGGATGAAGCTTTAAGTAGAGCCGTTGTTGATTTAAGTAATAGACCTTTTGCAGTTGTTGAATTAGGTTTAAAAAGAGAGAAAATTGGTGATTTAAGCTGTGAAATGATCCCACATGTTTTGGAAAGTTTTGCAACTTCTGCAAGAATCACCATGCACGTTGATTGCTTGAGAGGATTCAATGACCATCACCGTAGTGAAAGTGCGTTCAAAGCTTTGGCCGTTGCTTTAAAAGATGCTTTAAGCTTAACAGGTAAGGATGACGTTCCTTCAACTAAAGGTGTTCTAATGTAAGCAAAATTACATTAGCTAATTATATATATATATATATATACATAATTTACATACAGACATGTACATTTTCTTAATTCACATATTCATATATTCTCAAACGTGTGTACAACACATATTCTTTTAACTGGCTTTCTTCATTACATCATACAATTATTGGTTGAAATGCATTTCACATTAAATTAGTATGCCTTCTTTCCTATACATAAATCTCTTACAAAAACAAACAAACAATATTCTATATAATTTTATATGTACGAATCTAGTATTCACTCGTCAACATCATCATCAGGTTCAACTTGGGTTTCAAATTTGATCAAATGTTGCTCTCTAGCTTCTTCGTGTAGTCTGTCACGTTGTTGTCTCCATACATTACATAAACCTAAAACACCAGATACTAAACCTAATGAAACATGCAATGGTCGATACATATTAAAACCTAATATATATTTTGCATCAAAAACCAAATCACACGATAATCTAATAAAATTGATTTTAATTCTTGTGAGTTCAGTATTAATTTCTTCCAGTTCCTTAGTATATTGAAGATTATCTTCTTGTTCGGCTACTTGGAAATCCGGAGTATCACCTCTTTTAGCACAATTTTTACGGTGTAAATCAGTTACTATTTTCCTAGTCCTAGATTTAACTTTTTGTGTTAGTATGATTTTAGATTCTTTGTCTTTGTAAAGTAAGAATTTATTCCAATCATTATATAATCCTAGTATTATAGTTGCCATCCATGAATAAAGCTCATGATCTTCTGCCCATAAGAAAAGCGCATTTGTAAATCTATTACCTTTATTACCTTTTAGCAATATGTTAAATCTGAAAAGTAACAAGATTTCATCACTTAAAGCATACCAGAAATTGGCCATTTGCGAAATCATATCTTTTGTACTCCAATAACTTAAAACTTTCTCTAATCTTACAGCAGGACTTTCAATTGTCTTACAATCTGTTAATGTCTTGATACTAAATTTAATATGATTTGAAAATTTCCAAAATCTGAATGGTAATGTACCTGCACGTAAAACATGTCTATAAATATTCAATCCATTTAACAGTCCCGATAATTTCTTTGTAATGAAAGCTAATATTATTAGAAACAATCTGTTCAATTTAGCTGCTGATAATAAGTTAGTATTTTTAGATAATTTATTCAATATGTAACCAATTTTGAATTTTGATGTATTAAGACTATTATTAATACTATCATTGTTATGTTCAATACTATTATTTATATTTTTATCATAAGTAACCTTATTCAAAGCAAACTCCGAACAAACAGTTTTAGCAATTTCGGGATTGCCCAACCCATGGGTATCATTAATTGAAGCTAAAAAACGTAATACATATTGTGTTGTTTTGGCCAATTTATCTTTACCTGTTAAATTATTAACACAAGCGTTGAAAATTTCAAAATTGCTAGGCTTCTTGTAAGTACTTTGTACATCGGAGTGTTTCATTTTGTTCTCTATATCCAGGAAGGGAATGGGAGGAATTTGTTTAAGTTCAGACATCGAAGAAAACAGTGGTTATTGTAAATGATTGCAAGAGAGAAACGTAAAACTTCGTCGTGATTGATAACCAAAACAAGTGAGACGTCAATTTTTCCGACACCGGGACTGTAAGCGGTGGACGGCAGAACAAAGCTTGCAGTTCCTAACAAGAGATCTTCTTTGTGAAAGGCCTGGATACTAGCCATGTCTGATAACACATTAGTCACCAACACCTCCTGCTTGCATGTTTCCGACTTAGAAAAGTCTGTGCAATGGTATGTCGAATCTTTTGGGGTCAGCGTTGTGAAAAGCGTTGATACAGATAGCTACAGATCTGCCTTTATTGCAATCGATTCCAAAGGTCAACCAAACAGCGGATTACCCGTGTCCCAAAGAAATGGTGTCATTGAATTAAGAAACTTGAAGAATAGTTCTGCTACAATTTATAACGGTAATACTGACCCTTATAAAGGTTTTGGTCATTTATGTTTTGCGGTTTCAAATATTGAAGAAGCTCAAAAGCACTTGTTGAAAAATGGTGTCGAGTTTAAGAAAAGGTTAGAAGACGGTAGACAGAAAAATATAGCATTTGTTCTTGATCCGGATCAATATTGGGTTGAGTTGATTGAAAACGAAATCAATAAAACCGATGGTGTTTACGACATTTCATCGAATAGAATGAATCATACAATGGTTAGAGTGAAGGATCCAGTTGTATCCCTAAAGTTCTACAAAGATTTATTAGGTATGAAGTTATACTCTAAAAGAGATTTCCCAGATGCACAATTTACACTTTATTTCTTAGGTTATGAGCACGACCCTGAATATGTTGAAGGTTTAGAAACTCCAGTACCACAAGCTTGCAGACAATCAATAATCGAGTTAACACACAATTGGGGTACAGAAAAAGATGATTCTTTTGATGGCTACTACATTTTCGGTGACGATAATGATGTTATCGGATTTGACCATTTCTCAATCTCATGCAAAGATCCTTCAAAATTGATTGGTCATTTGGAGTCTCAGGGTGTTAAATTCATTTCAAAATCACAAGATATTGTAACAGTTGCAGACCCTGATGGCTGGAAAATCAAAATTCATTCTTACGATTATCTCAATTAGTAAGTATCCACCAAGTTGATATATTTTATATGTAACTTCAAGCGTCAACACATTCTATCAGACTTGCTCGTGCTCTTTTTATCTCTAATTACTTAAATAATTTAAAATACTAACATTTTCATAAAGTAAAGAGTCGAAACTGTAGATTATCATTGGAAACATTTTCTAGATATATATTATATTACGATATATAGGATAACTGCACCTAAATAATTAATGTCATCGTTTTACTCTTCATTGGCTGGTTTAAAATTCAAACTCACCGAGTTGACACAATGTCTTTCATCGGTAGGTGTTTGGAATCCTTCACCTTTGAAAACGTGTCCTAGATGTCCATCACATCTGCTGCACACAATCTCTGTACGAACTGTTCCAAAGCTTTTGTCAGTGTGTGTCTTGATAGCACCTGGTAAGCCCTCGTAAAATGCAGGCCAGCCACAACCAGAACTGAATTTTGTAGTTGATTTGTACAATGGCTGACCACATCCAGCACAACTGTAGACTCCACTTTGATCAAACTTGTTGTATACTCCGGTATCTGGTCTTTCCGTACCCTTTTCTCTCAACACAGCAAACTGCACAGGACTTAGAATGGCCCTCCATTCGTTCTCCGTTTTCGAAACTTTATTGGAATCACACATCTGTCGTTTAATGCTAAAAAAGATTCTTCTGGACACCAACAAACGTCTACTAAGCATCAGTGACAGAAGAACACTTATACAGCTGAAAAAAAACAGGGACTGTGCATACAATTTATGCACTTCCTTTATTTTTTTCTTTCCGTCTTTCTTACGTTTTCATGTTAATAAAATTTACGATAATGCAAAGTTGCTATATATGTTTATATACATTATATGGGCCCTGGGCACTTAGACAACACATGTGGATTTCAGTGTTTGCTACTATGCTGGCTACTCTTCAACAACGGGATCTTCAAACCGTAGACTTTTCCTCTTTTTGACACCGTTTTTTTCCGTGTTACTGACATTACTATCATTAGCGTAGCTATTTTCGTTAGTTACTGGTTTACTGTCTTTTTTCATCCCCCCTTTGCCAATCTTTTTCGATTTCTTATCTTTTTTATTAGCAGCTTTATGATCATCTGATTCACTCTGACTGCTGCTATCAAAACTAACAGTTTTCCTATCAGATTTCAGAGACTCATTATGTAGTAAATTATTGCTAACTTTAATTTTTTCAACTTTTTCGTCATCTTCGTCATCGTCTTCTTCTTCAATATCATCATCATCATCATCTCCTCCTATATATACCAATTCTGCAGTACGTATCCATCTACGTCTTCTAGTATATTTACTAAAACCGTCTTCAGTTGTTGGGTTTTTCCAAGTATTATCATAATAAATCCACCCATCATCAGATTTTGGATTTGCGGTAGTTTTAGGTTTTGTTGAAGATAATTGAATGGAACTATCATTAGTTAAATCTAATCTCCAAGTTTTATCAATCCATCTCCAGATCATACCTTTTGTATTAATTGAAGTACTTTCAAGTTTATTATTTCCATTTGAAAATGAAGTATCATTATCTTGTAAATCTATTGATAAAGGTAATTGTGGTAATTGATAATTTTCAATTGATTCGGATTCATTTAAAAATTCATCAGTCCAAGGAGTTCTTTCATATGATAATAAATTTGGTGTCCAACCAACACCTAACCAACGTCTTTGATTTTCATAAATTACATAGGTAAACCTAATTGATGATTTTGAATTCGATCCAATATTTGAAGAGTTTAAACCTGACAAGTTATTTTTACCATTTTTTTCTTTCTTAAATCTATCGGATAATTTCTTATTTAAATTAAATAAAGTTGAAGTTTTAGATAATCCTGAATTTTCAAAATCTAGTCCTGTTAAATAGAAACATAAAAGTCTAAAACTACGTGATTTCCATAATAAAGCTCTTGTAACTTTTGACCATTTAGAATGATAAGTTAATATCCATATACTTAATACCAACAACATTTTATTTGGTGGTAAAATAAAGAAACTTATAATAACATAAAGTGGTGATAAAAATACAGTAGTGAATAATAACCTTTTTAAATCACCTGCTGTTAAATCCAATTCAACAATTGGGGAAATTAGTATTTCAGATCTTTGAGAAATTAATGTAATTATCTGAATTATATCATCAAGAGTTGAACGATTCATCTGTTCATTTTTAATAAATGATTTACTTTCAGAATATATCCACAATGAGAAAACCGGTAATAAATGACCTAAATAAATTATAATTGGTTTGTAATATAAAATTGAAAATGTTGAAAACAAAACTAGGAAAATAGATAAATGGTTTGAATCTGAATTCCATGTTAATACGTTTAAAACTTTTAATAAAATGATTAAGAAAGGATATGCTTTGATTAAACTTTTACTAACAGTTGGTGGAGTTGATGATAATAAAGGTGAAGTTTTAATAACCGGTTTCTTTTTATTTGATACTTTATCGCTTTGTTCTTTATTATTGATATTGTTGGTATTAACATTGAACATATTAACAATTCCGTTAATTACATTTTTAGTAGGCGATTCATCAGATTCTTGGATAGATTGTTCTGAATCTGGCAGAACCATTGAAATCGGATCGGTATTTTTATTTGAAACTCCAGTGAATGAAGCTTTTAATTCCTCATTGGGTTTAAACTTTACACCTGGTTGAGATTGTATTGAAGTTACAGGATGTGAGCTAAAATTGGATGCTCTAATTGTTAAATCTTCTTCTTCTTGTTCTTCTTCATTGTCGTCATTATTGGTATTTGCAATTGATTGATCTTTATTTTCAAGAATAGGTTGTGAATCGTTTACCAGTGACGCAGTAACATTAGCAGCCGATGTTGTGGTTGTTGCTTCACTGGTTGGTGACATACCTATCACTGGTAAAATATTTTTAGATGTGTTGTTATTTGAATTTAAATTCGAATTCGAATTCGAATGAATTGAATGTGTATCAGCATTTTCGTTTCTGGATCCAGATATAGCATCTTCCATATCTTGATTACTTAAACTAGTCATGGCTATACAACCAACTAACTATATTATACTTGGGCACACCGATGACTGAAATCACACAGGCACACACACACACACACACACATAAAAATTCACAACGGGCAGTGTAAATATATATAAAATATGGTGCCAGCTTTGAAAATGAGGAATCTCTTCGCAATTTGACGTTTACTGTGTTACATGTTTATTTTCTATACAAATTTTATGTAAAAAAAAAGGCTGGTGGGATTTATAAGACTTACAAAGCAGCAATGTCTTCCATTTCCACCTCATCCATATCTTCATCTTCGTTTTGTGCATTGTCATCAGGATTATCATTATCATCATCATCATCTCCGATGGCGATTTTATTTTCTGCGGCAATACTTTTCCTATATTCATCTTTCAATCTCCATTTTAATGCATATGGACCTTTACGTTCCATAACTGCAACATTTTCAAGACATTCTTTTAAATATACTTCTGGTTGATTGGTTTTCTCTCTTAATCCTTTAAATGTCCAATATTCGTATTCATTAAATAGTTTAAATAATATATTCATTAAAACGTCACGTTCCATTCTAGCTGCACGTCCTTCTTGTTTAGCAGCTTCCTTTTTAGCAGCTAATTCTTTTGATAAAGTGACAGTTGAACCAGTTTGAATATTTGGAGTTGCCCTACCATGCATAATACCAACTTTTTCAGATTTAATGTAATTAATTGTTCTACGTTTAGTCATTTGATTTAATCTTTTCCTTTGTTCCATTATTCTTAATTTATTATTTGCAGCTAATTTAGTAGGTATTATAAAACCTTCATGAACAATTTTACCAACTATTTCTGTTTTTTTAGGTATAGTTTTAGCGTATGGTATAAATTTTTTAAAAGGGACATTATTGTTTCTACCAAAACGATGATTAAAATTATTACCACCAGTACTATTATTACTATTTTGTTGATCTGGTTCATAAACAAATGTAGTACCCATACCACTTTCATTCATTTTTGCTTTATATTCAGGGTCTTTAGCTCTTAATTCTCTAATTTGAGCTTCTTTTTTATAATTTTTAACTTTCCTTGTCCATTTTGCTTCATGACTTAAAACTTCTTTATTAACAAATTTCATTTTTGGTTGATTTGGCATATCAACAACTTTAGTTCTATACATTAACCTATTTCTAAATTGTTTAAATTGAGATTCACTAAAAGCGTATTCATTATCAACTACTTGTTTAATTAATTTCAATTCATATTGATTATCCAAATTTTTATGTTGAGGTATTTCATTATTTAACTCAAGTAAAATTTTACTATTATTAATTGTATTATTATTAGGAGTTGTAGAATTACTTGATATATTATTATTAGGATTTTTAGGTATTTTAATATTACCTAATAACTGACCATGTAAAAAATCATCATTTTTCCATAATTCAGATAATTGAGGTGTTAACCTGACTAACCAAACAGGGTTATCAGCGTTTAGTAAATTTAAATTAGGACTTTCATTTTCATCTAAATTAGTTTCATCAAGAGATACTATACCTTGTGGAATTGGTAAATTATCTTCATCGTAAGCTACATTATCTTCATTTAAATCATTATCTACACTTTCACTTTCATTTTCATTGTTAGTTTCATTCCCATTTTTATTATTGATAGTATTAGTATTAGTATTAGTATTAGTATTGGTAGTTTTAGTTTGGGTGGTGATATTTGAAGAGGCGACTGTTGATGCAGATATAGGAGGCGATATTGTGGATCCAGCAGAGTCAACAGCCATTTGGGATTTGTGTATTGCTGTATACCAATGCCGAAAAAAAGCAAGGGTGGTCGTATCCTCTAAGCAGCTACAGCGTTAAACGAGTGGCAAAAAGGGCCAAAAAGGCCAAAAAGGCCAAAAAGGGCCAAAAAGAGGTGAAAAAGAGGTGAAAATTCTAGGCCACAGAGCCTGCGTCGACCGACGGCACGCACACACACACACGCGTTGTTTTTTGTCTTTTGGGGTAGCACTTTCTCGAGTTTTGCGGAAGGGGGGGGTGGAAACAGGGCAGCTAAAAGTATAAAAGGGGCGCGATTCCCACTTTTCAAACAATGGATCAAGATGCAGAGGCGAAAGAAAAGCCAAGACTACCACTCCAAACAGAAACGAATATGTCCTCTCCACAAATGAATACTGATACCGATAACAATTTGGTCACATCGACATCCTTGCCTCCTCGCAAGAGAGCTAGAACTGATGCTGAAAAGGAACAACGTAGAGTTGAACGAATTATCAGAAACAGGAAAGCAGCTCATGCCTCTCGTGAGAAGAAGAGAAAACATGTTGAACAATTGGAATCCTATGTTAAATCTCTTGAATCCAAAATTTCAAACTTGTCTCAAATTAATCAAAATTTATTGAAAAAATTATCTGACAATAATATTACATGTGATGAATTTGTTAAAAATGAAGATGTATCATTCACTCTTGCTGATTTCGAAAGACCAGAAGGTTTAGTTTTATCAAATGAAAATTCAAATGATGCTAATAAAGCATCATCTGTTAATAACGAAGAATATGAAGATGATGAAGATGATGATGAAGAAGAAGATATTACTAATACCTCCAATAAGAGAAAGAAGATTGTCTCCAAAAATTTGAAAACTAATAAGAAAAAAGCATCATCAATTCCAGAAATAGATGGTTCTAAAATTGAAAAAGAAGTCTTGGAAGAAGATGAAGATTCTGAAGAAGATTCGATGTTATCTATTGATCAAATTAATATTTTACCATTATCTCCGTTATCTTCTTCAGATAATTCAACTCCAACAACTCCTCAAAACTTTAGTAATGATTGTGATTTATTTAATACAGAACAAAATGACTTTTTAAATTCAAAATTAGATTTGGTAATTGTAAACAACTCAAACTCGGATTCTTCAATGAACTCCTACTTTGACCAAGTTACTTTACCTAATAATAATAATGAATTAGATGATTTTGATCTTAAAACAAATCATTTAGATAGTTCTAATACATTAGATTCTATTTCATTCGGCTACAACGGTCAATTTAATAGTGTGCATTCAGCAGCAATGCACTTTTATTTTTGCTAAAAAAAATATTCATTCAAAGCTCAAGTCAAAAAAAAAAAAATACAAAATATTCTGTCATTCATTAATTTGTCTGATATGGTAATTTTCACGTTCAATTCGAATAACCAAAATATATTTATACCTTGTGGAGAGGATATTATTGTTTTGTTACTTTTTTGTTATTTATTTTTGACTTGATGAACAGCGTTGAAGAATTCTTTTTTTTTTGTGAAAAGGTCAGCAGCACCTTTGAACACCGATGTCCTCGAAACTCCATTTGATATTGATGAATTCATCATGACTTAAATGGTTTGAAATATTTATCTGTTTTCTTGTATTATAACTATCATTATTATTATTATCATTATTACTATTATTTTCAATTTTTTCTACTGTTCAATTGTTTTATGCATTTTCTGTTTTGTTGATGTTCAATTAAAATAAAGGCAAAACTTGATTCCATTTTTTTGCTCATCATATATATATATATACCAAACCATGTTTTCATCCTTAAGTGTCTTTCCAATTTCCAATTTTTATTTCACTCAAAAAAAAAAACTAATGTGTTTCCCCCCATTTACTCTATTTTTCTCTACTCTTTTAAAACTTCAATTCTTTTCTCCAGACAGGCGGGATGCCAAAAAAAAAAGATCTGTCTATTTTGTCCATACACAATATTACCACCAACCCATAAATGTTGATTCACCGGTTGGATGCACACTTCTTAGAGAAACCACCAAACACACCAAAACATCAAGTCTTGGCCGCGATGCATTGTGGCGCGTTCTGCAAAGTTCTGCGACTGGTATCAGCGGAGGAATAGATGTGAATAACGGATAGTGTTATCTCTACACTGTCTGTTTTTCTGCAAGTTGACTGCGTTTGTATGTTTCTGGGTTTTTGCAGCCAAATAAGTGAAGAAACTCTCTATAAAAAAATCTATAGGATATGTAAACGGTAATATCAAAAATTTGTATTTAGTGTTTCCACTACGCGATAATATCAGGAACATTCAGGGCAAACATGAATGGGTGCAACTGATTATGTAAATGTGATATATAAGAAGGAGCCAAGGAGTTGTGCTGGAGCTGAGGCACTATGCACATTGTTAAGTTCCCCTGGGTGAAACATACTGAGGACAATCGACAGTATGAGATATATTCAGTTAGTGTTTCTCCTGACGGTTCAAGATTGGCCACGGGTGGACTTGATGGCAAAGTAAAAATTTGGTCAATTGATACATTTTATAAATATCAAAATGTTGAAAATTTTAATAACAACGTTGAACTTGATCCCAACGAATGTAGACCTTTATGTTCGATGTCACGTCATGAAGGTGCGATTACTTGTGTTAGATTTTCAAATAATAATGGACAATTTTTAGCATCTGGTAGTGATGATAAGTTGATTTTAATCTGGGAGAAAGATGAAGAGAAAACTAAAATTATGAAAATGAATAGGGATAGATTAAATTCAAATTTTTCAAATTTAAATTCTGGATTTAATGATACCGATTTAGAACATTGGACACTAAGAAAGAGATTAGTTGCACATGATAATGATGTTCAAGATATGGCTTGGTCACCAGATAACTCGATTTTAGTTACAGTAGGATTAGATAGATCAATTGTTGTTTGGAACGGATTTACATTTGAAAAAATTAAAAAATTTGATATTCATCAAAGTCATGTTAAAGGTGTGGTTTTTGATCCAGCCGGTAAATATTTTGCAACTTGTTCAGATGATAGGACTTTGAAAATTTTCAGATTTTCTAAAAACTTAAATAATGAGTACGATTTCAGTGTTGAAAAAATTATTAATGAACCATTTAGGAAATCTCCTCTAACAACATATTTTAGAAGATGTAGTTGGTCTCCTGATGGGTTATATATATCTGCTCCAAATGGTACAAATGAAGGTATTAATGCAAATGTTGTTATAAAACGTGGTAGTTGGGAAAGTGAATTAAGTTTAATTGGGCATAGATTACCTTGTGAAGTTTGTTCTTTTAGTCCAAGATTATATAATATCAATGATGATGTTTCAATCATTAATAAACGTTCAGAAACTGTTATAATAACTGCAGGTCAAGATAGAACCTTAACACTTTGGAGTTCACGTTGTTCAACTCCTTTATGTGTTGCAACAGAAATTTCATTAAAATCAATTACTGATATTGCATGGAATTTAAATGGTTTAAATGTTTATTTATGTGGTTTAGATGGTATGGTTATATCTATCTTTTTTGATGAAAGTGAATTAGGTCATGTTTTACCTTTACAAGAAAATAATGATGCATTGATTAGGTATGGTAAAGATAGAGATAATTTTTTCCCTGAAAGTGTTGAACAATTAACTTTAGAAGAATACGCTGATAAACGTGGATTTTTCATTAATAATTCATTAAAACAAACTGATGACAGAATTAAATCATTAATGAGTTCAGGCACACCACAAGGTGGATTACCTCTAGTTAATGAAAAACCAATTACTACAATGAATATTTTAATACCTAGATCTAAAAAATATCCAAATAAGAAAATGCCAGTACCTAAACTATCATCTATAAATAACCAAGAAAACACAGATAATTCCAAAATAAATGTTTTAAATGCTAAAAATCAGAAATTTACAATCACAAAATCCGGTAAAAAGAGAGTTACACCATTATTAATTTCAGCTAATTCTAATTCTACTCCATTATCAACAAATTTAACTTCAATTTCAAATGATTCTAAAAATCCAACAACTACAAAATTAATATCTAAAAGGCTAGAAAGTATTAATAAGTTATTGGTATTACCAAATCCAGCACCACCTAAAACTGGTATACGTACTTTAGTAACTTCTTTAAGATCTAATGTATTGAATGAAAATGAACTCGGTGATGAAGAAAGTGCTATTGATTATATCATTGAAACTGATCAACATCAAAATTTAAATCAAAACAATTCTACATCAAATAAAAGAGGTAGGAAATATAAAAATAAACAAAATAATGGAACTATTAGAAACGATTCATTAAGTTCTTTTAATTATATTAATCAGCAGAAACGACAGAAAACGATATATCCTGATTGGAGTTCTGAATGCATTGTTTCATCATCAACAATATTTGGCGATAGAAATGTTAACGATGTTGTCATTGAAAAGAAAATCGATAATGAACAAATAATAGAAGTTAGATACGAAAATGAAATATCTTTTAAATTTAATAATAATGAAAATAGTGAGTTTGATAATAATGAAAAAAATTTAAAACTTAACGAATTTCAAGAAAATTTTAATCATATTTCACACTTGGTTGCAAAAGAAGATAATCCAGTTTGGGAATTATTCATCAATGAGAAAATTACATGTATTGGAGATTCGAAATTAGACAACATTTCATATTGGTGTTTGAGTACAGAAAATGGCAGAATATATCTATTTTCGTCAACTGGGCGTCAATTATGTGGATCAATTGAGCTAGGATCTAATATACTTAAAATAATTTGTAATAAAGATATAATAATGTGCATTTGCTCTAATGGATTAATACATTCATGGAAATTTACAAATATTAATGGACAATTTATTGGTAAATCCATTATTGAAAGTGCATCACTTTCTAGTTTAACGAATACATATACCAATTATGTAAAATCAAAGAAAAAAGTTGAAGTTAATTCATCAATAAAGGATATTATGTGTCTAAATAATGGTATACCTTTAGTCAAAATCGATGCTGATCAGAGGAAATTTTTATTTATTTTTGATATCAATTTAGATTGTTGGATTGAAGTATTCGATAGCTGGTATATAAAACAACTTCAAAAACTGGATAAATCAATCAATGTTGATACGAAAAGTGCGAATAGAAATGGAAATGCAAATAGAAATGAAAACAGAAACAATGGCAACATTGAGAAAATAATTGAAACTGAAATCAGTAAATTTAAGTTTGATAAAGTGTTGAAAATTTTAATGAATCGTATAGAAAAAGATATCAAAACAAATAATGGAAATGAGATAATTGATGATGATAAAAATACAAAAATGGATGATACTAATGAAAGTAAAGAACAACAGCAACGATTAATAGCAGAAAAGGATAGTATAGTAACCTCTTGGGAGTCAGCTAATAAAACGGTAATTGAAGCGATCAATAAAATCACTTAGCAAAGCTTATCAAAACTAAATAATACCGATATTTAATGTACAAACTAATATATAAAATTAAAACTTTTTTCTACGCTTAGCAGCCTTTTCCCAATCTTTTATATCTGTGGAACTTTTAACTTTTGCAAATTCGTCCCTTACATGAAGGAATTTACAAGTATCTCCAAAACCACAGTAACCATTTTTAAGGAAATCTTTGCATACATCACGCTGATAATCCATTAGATAGTTTTGACGTATATGAGAGCTGGTAACTTTAACTATTTCATCTTTACTCGATTTTTTAGAGATTTGCCCTTTATAAATTTTATCGCCATCTTTATCCTTTGATTGCAACTGTTTCCTTGTCTTTAATTGTATCTCTAAATCTTTATTTTTATCTAATCTTTCCTCTGTTTCAAAATCCAACTTGAATATTTTATTCTCCTTGGCGATATCATTCGTATTCTCAGATTCAGCTTCTTTTAAATCTTTCACGTCATCCTTATCATTACTAGTAGCTGAGTCAGTATCAATTAAAGGTATCACTCCCAAGTTCTCGTTATCGTTTTCATCTTCGGATTTCTCTACAAAGCTTCTCTGTCGTTTCTCACCTTTCTTTATACTCCTTTTCTTAAACATGGTTGTGGCACCTCCAAACAAGATTCGTTATCAAATTATGCCGTATCACCTAATCAGACAATTGTGCCTTTTCATGTTAGAACTAGAATCTTTAATTCTACTAAATATTAAAGTCACGTGCTAGCACTGAGGGTTTCTGCAGCTTCTACAAGCCCTTTTTGCAAACTGACTACTGCAGCGCAAAAGGAACGAGAAAAACGGGAAAAAAAAGTTTGCGCGCAGATAATACGAGCGGTGCGCGGGTGGGTTTCTTTTGGTGAAGAATAGGGGGGAGAAAAGTTTCAGGTATTCCGTTTAGAGTACTTGATGAAATTTAAATTTTCAGTTTGTCGATTCTAGGGATTTTTTGTTCATATTCCACACCAGACAAATCACTTACAATGGCTGTACGTAGATAACCAATAACTGTCAGATACAATTTTTATGTTTATTCAGTTGGATTTACAGTTAGATATTTATATATTCAATGGTCATCAAAAAATCAGCTAAAATTTTCAAATAAAGTAAATCTTTTAACAATATAACTATACAAAAGTATGAATTTACAAATGAAAACTGATTTAGAGTGAAAATATCAATGTCCTTTTTACCCAATACTAAGCCATGTGAATTATACGGGAATTGTTTTCATCCAAAAATAAAGAACGAGATGAAATTTTAAAAAATATATCTTGTAATATAATACTATAATGATAACTACGAATAACAAATTTTTTCCAACCTTAAGCATAAAACTACAACAATTTAGATATCTGATTACATGCAAATATAAGATTTTAAAACTTAATACTAACATATACAAATATTAATTAATTAATTAATTCTATTTTTTTTTAAATTTTTTTTTGCTACAGAGAGAAATCACTGATATCAAACAATTTGTTCTTTTAGCAAGAAGATCTGACGTCTCTACTGCTACCATTAAGACCCACACCATTGTTAAATCAAATGGTAAAAAATGTAACCAAACCAAATTCAAGGTTAGAGGTTCCAAATACTTATACACTTTAATCGTTAACGATGAAGGTAAAGCTAAAAAACTTGTTCAAGCTTTACCACCAACCCTTAAGGTTACCCAAGTTTAAATTTAGTTTAATTTAGGATAAATAAAAATTTGTATAATCTTAATAAAAAAATAAGTTAATAAAATTAAATAAAATAAAATGGGAGAGAAAACGGTGATAATTATCAAAGTTAAGAAAAAAGAATGAGAGAAATTGTAGTTTACAACCGTAATTACACATTTTCACTTGTTTTTTTTTCTTTCTTTCTTTCTTTCTTCTTTTCTTATTTATTTACTTATATATTTCTAATCTAATAAAGCAATTGGCAATCAATCTATAACTTGAATTCTTCTTTGATTGCTTTTGCAAATCTTTCTAAACCAACACCTAAAGTTTCTAATGGAACAGCAGCGTAAGTACCTCTAAAGAAGAAGTCAGTTGAATCAGATTCTTTAAAATTTGGTGATTTAAACCAAGAACCTGGTATCATTAAACAACCAGATTTTAAACCATGTTCATAAACAGCAGTTTCAACTTGAATTGGATCCTTATCAAATTTAGTTTCAAAATCTGGATGTTTTGATGCATCAATTACAACAGTGAAAAACATACCGGCAATTGGAGGATTCCATGAAACAACTTCTTTTGGCATATATTTCTCTAAACAATTCATTGTAAAATCTCTTTTAATTGTATATTCTTTTCTTAAAGCAATTAACCAATCAACGTAACCTGATTGACCCCATCTGCCTAATAAACCTTGAACTAAAGATTGAGAGAAACCTGAAGGTGCTTGAATTGAAACTTCATGTAATCTAATAAATCTTTCTAATAAATCTTTTTGACCAACAATCCAACCAATTCTAGTACCTGGTGCTAAAACTTTTGAAAATGAATCTAATCTTAAAACTCTACCTTCAATATCCATTGAAATGAATGATTTAACTAAAACTTTTAAGAAATCTTCATGACTTGGAGTTTCAATATTTGATTTAATACCAGTTTTATATTCATCCATTTGTAAGAAATAATAAGGTTCATCTTCAACAATAACAAAATCATATTTACATGCAATATCATAAATTTCTTTTCTTCTTTCAACAGTTAATGAAGAACCTGTTGGGTTTTGACCTGTACAAATAGTGTATAATAATTTTGGGAATTTTTTGGATTTATCCCAGTTTGCACAAGTTTCATCTAATGAAGATGGAACAATACCAAAATTATCCATTTTAACAGGTACAAAATTAATACTTAAAGCTCTAGCAGTTTCAATGGCTGATGAAAATGTATATTCTTCAACGAAAATTGATTCACCTGGATTACATAAACTTCTTAAACAAGCTTCCCATGATTGTGTATTACCAATAGTTAAAGCAACATCCCAGTCTTCATATGGAACATTATGAATCATTTTAGTATGTTCTTTTAAAAATGAAACAATTTCTGGATTACCTTGAGTAAAACCATATTGTAATGATCTAGCTAATGGAATATCAAATTCTTCAACTTTATGTTTTTTAACTTCTGTTAATGTAGTTTTACCAGTTTGTGAAGGTTGAGCACCAATACCATCTTCAAATGGTGGTTCAGGTGAATAAGCAACTATTTTCTCCCATGGAAAATAATCTGCAAGTGGTAAACCACCACCAAGGAAAACGATATCGTCTTTACCGTAATATTTGAAAGCTGATTTTAAAGGAGAACATTTTCTACCTTTTGCTTCTTCTGAAAGTAAATGTGTTAAATCTTTAACCATTGTATTAGTTTCTACGGGTTAATTGCACAGTGGTGAAAAGAAAAGCAGAAGAAAG